>OY720450.1:11424048-11564048 GCA_963082715.1 Harpalus rubripes
TTTGTAACTACAACTAACTTCTTCACGTGATACAATTGAGTTTCCGCTATCTGTCATTGAAAATATGCGACAGTATATAAAATATATATAACTAATGTTTGTATGATATATTTTCAATAAATATAAAATAATTACGTATTTTAAGCTCAAATGTAAGGAATTATATTTAAACTTGCAATGCAAAACCGATAAAAAATATATGTTCATTTTTTTGGGTTATGTAAAATAGAATAAAATGTTGAGAAATATACGAAGAATTTATGGAGATGTCGGCACAAAAAATCTTGTGTATCACACACCCAGAAACTGTTTTGCGAGATCTCGTATTTGTAGGCCTCGCTTTCAGCTCGGCCCGTCAAAATAAACTCGTTCTCGCAAATATTCAGTTTCTGGACTAGTGATACAAATAAGTATTGTAGAAATTCCATACAGAAAGTTTCTTACACAAGATTCCATATTTCAAGTACATTATCTTCTGTCAGTTCTATTTTGTACAAATTCCATACAGAAAGTTCCATGTACCTAAGAGATTATATATTTCCAGTAAAATTATAACACAAACATGTCAATTGCACTTGACACTGACATCTGTCAATCATCATTTTCTTAACATAGTAGCGGTTTCTATGGTTATAGCATAGCTAGCTGCTTTATGAAAATTTATTTTCTTTATAAATTATTAAGTATAAAATGTAATCAAATCGTATTCGCAATCGAAATTAACGATAGAGGCGCTGATTTTCGAAACAAGATGGCCGCCATACGATGGGTTTGACATATAACAGTTCACATTGTTCACTGTGTTTCGTTGACTGTGTATGCAAACCGAGTTTAAAAATTTATTTATATGAAGGCGATTAGTTAAAATATACAATTATTAATTACTATACTACTCACTCAGCTATCACTTATTTAATATGGCGCTTGTACGATTGCTTTTTGTAGTACTGATTTGCGCCCCTAGAGGGAAATTTTTTATCTACGATTGCGAATAGAGAATAAAATATTCTTTAATATTTATAATAACATTAAATATGGAGAAATGATATTTAACAGTGCTTTTTCAAGAAAAACTTTAACTCTTAAAATGAGGGTACTTCCGGTTGACCAATTATAACCAAAATCTAATTATCTCTTCACATGGATGTAAAGAAAAGGAATACGAAAGAATTATAATTTTTCGAATTGTAGTATTTGAGTTATCGGATCCGAAAAATTCGTCACACACACACACGCACACGTACACGCACACGCACACGTACATGCACACGCACACGCACACGCACACGCAAACGCAAACACACACGTACACTCACACTCACACGCACACGCAGACACACGCACAAGCACACGCACACGCACACGCTCACGCACACTCACACACGCACACACGCACACACACACACACACACACACACACACACACATTCTCACACACTCTACAATAAAATAGAGATTTAGTACAAAGTACATGTACAGTACGGGGCAGTCAGATTTAGAAAAAAATATTTAAATATAACAAAAAAAATAACACATTATAATAAATACAGAGTACATAGTACATGCAGTCAGATTTAGAGAAAATATTTACATATAACGAAAAAATAACACATTTTATCTCTTTTCTATTTACAAATTGATGTTAAAAGAAGTATATATAATTAGGAATTGTCTTGAACGCAAATTTCCGATACGGTCCTGGATAGAAATTCTACCTGGCTCTAGTAATCCTTACCACAAGTCCCATAAAACTTTATCATGGGCACTTGGTCGATTCTATAATGAGCTTCATAGATTCCTTCCTCTAAATATACATCCATTCAACTAGTATTGTCTATACATCCATTACGCAGATTATGAAGAAATGATCTTTTTCAAGTGGGACTAGCAAAAACAGTTTTACCGAAATTAATTTCAAAGCTTCTCAAAACAACACAGGGTGAGCTTTTAAAAAGTGGGAAGAAAGAATTGTAAAGTGTATTATTGTTGAAGGAAACTACTTTACTTTGAACATATTTAAAATAAAGTTCTAAATAAATACGAACTATGTCTTATTATTAATCATTCTACCGTGACTGTTGTATTTAAAGGTACAAAAAAGGAATAATAATAGTAACAGTTTTAGAAAAAAAGTTTTAAAAATTTAAAAATAATGCAGCATTCCATTTTCCCTGCAAACATTATGAAGTACGATTAATCTCCTGGAATGGTTCTGCATTAAACAATGCAGGATTATATTGAATAATTAAATCAGTAATTGCAGGATTTGTAATTCGCTGCCATGATAAATTTTATATAAAATATTTTCAATATACATTAACTCAGAACAAATGTAGTGTCAGATTGCACGTGTTTTACAAATTTCAGAAGTAAATTTAATTTACGTTGTAGTTATTGCATGTTTCAGTTTTCAGGTATCAGGTAATGCCATCAGAAGTTCTGTTTTATTATAGTTGAACTGGGCGATGTATTTAAATTTAATTCAATGTATGTATAACTTGCGAAAATGAAAACAGTTTTATGAAATACAGGAAATTGTACGAATATAAAGTACGATTACAGTCAAGTAAAAATAGGAAATTTTATAATGGAAATCATTCACGATATTAAACGTTTATCACAATATTATTTGAAAATTGATTTAATGCCTTTTAAAATAGAATACCAAATCTGATTTACGCCATAAATATTTATAAATTAAACCGTTAAACATTTGTTAATTTTATGTGATTCAATTCCATGGCTATCGCTATTTTTCAGGTTATTTTTGACATTTCCTTTCATACCTAATTTCTGCCGTTACAAAGCATGTAAAGTTAATGTTGTTTATGTTTATTGATTCAACTTTTATTTAAAGCATTTTTGTCTACAATAATTTGGGGAGCAATGTGCACTGACTGTTTTTAGATGTTAAATTCTTATGTACATATATATAATCATTTTTTTCTATTTCGGTATTCTTATAAGTGTATAAAAGCACTGCAAACACATCGTTCAGATCTATAAGCGCACTGTTTGATACAGGGTGTTTCTTGGATACGGGACACCTCGATTATTTTCTTTATAAGAGGAAATAGAAGAAAATCATTCATATAAAAGTTATAATAGATCGAGGGGGACATTCATTTGTTGAAGAAAATATTTTTTCGTACCTCCGTCCATTTTGATTAGTATTACACAACTTAAAATCGTCCAGAAATGCGCTGTTGCTGACCTAGGCCGGCAAAAGGAGTTGGCATTACTGTTCTGGTGACATGTCAATCTAAGATTATTTTCAACACAATAATTAGCAGAATGTTTACAAATTTTAGGGCTAAATGTTTATTTGTTGTAACTTAAATAACTAAATTTTGTCAAAAATAATAATTTGCTGTCAATACTGACATCTCGTATAGATAAATTATAAGTTCCAACTTTAGGACTAGTTTGTTTTGTAACTACAACTAACTTCACGTGATACAATTGAGTTTCCGCCATCTGTCATTATAGATATGCGAAAGTATACAAAATATATAAAACTAATGTTTGTATGTTATATTTTCATTAGATATAAAATAATTATGCATTTTAAGCTCAAATATAAGTAATTATAATTAAACTTGCAATGCAAAATCGATAAAAATGTATGTTCATTTTTTTTAGGTTATGTAACATAGAATATCATTGACGTATTATATAAATGGACGCAACGTAGGTACTGCTTTACTGTATAAGCATTGACGCACACCTTAGAAAAGGATAGAGCTAAGTTAGGGGCAAAGTCAAAAGATGAAAAATAACACAGAGTGCTTAGGAATATTCATCTCATTCATAATAAATGACAATGTAAAATGTAGTTCATATTCGATTTAACATAAAATATTTCATTCGTATATTAAATTATTTGTAAAAATAACAAATATAGAAAAATACTTTTGATTTAGCTATTATTTATTTAAAACGATTTTTATATACATTTTAGGTATAGTCCGTCGATTCAAAATGATTTCTGCATAACAGAATGTTTGGATGGCTTGAAATTGTGTTTTCTAACTGCAATAAGCCAGTCTGTTCACAGTTCATCTTTCGGAAATCTACTCACTTGTGAAATTTTATGTCTTTTTGATAACGAACTGTGCGTCCATTTGCACTGCATGATATTACCATTTTAAAAGAATTCTGAAATATAAATGAAATCACACTTATATGCATAGCATGAATGACAGAATATAACCTGAATTACCAGCAAACTACATTCAAATTATATTTATTTCACATTAAATCAAAATTACTCACTTTGTATTGTAACTAACTCTTAGTTAGAGATATGAATATTATTTTTACTAATATTCTGAGGAAATATATTGCACTTTTACTAGCTGTCACTACTGTCAGACTAGCAAACAAAACAACAGACCGCAACAATGTTCTTGTTTGACGTTGCCCCGCTTATCTATCTTTCCTTTTCTAAGGTGAGCGTCAATTCCTCTCTCTCTACGTTGGGTCCATTTATGTAATTTGTCAATGTAGAATATAAAGTGTAGAGAAATATACGAAGAATTTATGGAGACGTCGGTTCAAAAAATCTTGTGTATCACACGCCCAGAAACTGTTTTGTGAGATCTCGTATTTGCAGGCCTCGCTTTAAATGTTTAGTTTCTGGTCTAGTGATACAAATAACTATTTTTTGTATTCTTATCTGGGGGATACTAATTCTATGGATTATATTTCAAATTAGTCAATTTACATGTGTAATACTAGAAGAAATGAAGAAAAAATATAGAACTTCCAGAATTGTTGTTCAGTGGCGTGCGGTGAAATTTTAGTCGGGTATTCGCCAAGGATAGGAAATAATTTATAATTTTTGTAATTACGATATTTATTTCATACTTTAATATAACAGAAAAAAATCAATATTAATTAATATAACTATTTGTAAATAAATTTCATTCTTCTTTCATTTTACAAAATTCTTGAATTATTGCAGAATGAAAATTATTTTTAGTTTGCATTTCGCATAGTTGAGATTTTTCAATGGACAATAGTCCTAAGCTTGATAATCTTTCTTGTCCCTAGAATGATCGTTTGTATTGATTTTATGCGCTTCATAGGCGAAAATGAGCGTTCAACCAAAGCTGTAGAACTCGGAAGTGTCAGAAATCGCGAATGTTTTTGAATTGCTACTAAATAACAGTTTAAATTTTCAAATCCTTGTTTGTTCCAAACAGTTATATCAAAATAATTTTCCAAATGATGCTGATCCACATAACCAGGAAACTTTTTCATATTTTGTTACATGAAAATGTCGCGTAAACCTTTTACCTTTGTCCTGAATCGTTTTTAAATTATTTAAATCAGAAGTAGGTTTTCCACTTTTGATAATTTCATTTTTCTCGTTAAATACTCTTCTCGAAAATTACTTCTATTCATTTTTTATAATGCAATCCATAGTTATCCAAAAATATGCGCTATATTATAATATTGTAGAAGATAATCACTAAAAGCAAAATAAATAATAATACCTATGTTCATGTGCCTGTAGTATAACAAAAAAAATATTTAATTCTGTAATTCTGTATAGTGGATGATGCTTATACAAAAATTACTACATCAAAACATACCCGGGTAAGCGATGAATTTAGCGCTTACCGACTCACCTACAGCGCGCACTCCCCACTGCTGATTTCTCGCAGTTCCTCAAGCGTCGCCCTGCCCCGATCCGTGTACAAGTCATGCGGCAGGGCCTAGCGCTATCCACTAGCTTTTTTCCAGTGTTATTCAGTTATTCATATTATATAAGTAGAACTAAATAAAATTTAAAAGTAATAGAATTTATCTTACATATAATTTAAAGTATTTACATGTATTATGTAAAAAAATAATATTTTAAATTTAATTAATTTCTAAATACGAATGGGTATGCGCCGCATGCCCCGCATACCCTGACCGCACGCCACTGTTGTTGTTCATATCCAGGAAAATATAATTCAGAGAGAGTATGTGCTCTCTCAAGAGAGCGGTAGCTCTTCATCGAGTCTTAGACGGTGTGTGGCGTCTACCGCGGACCTGGTGAGTGCCGGGCGAGCAAGTGTAGGACCTTGGTTGCTTCGGACTTGGTGCGTGCCGACAGCTCGCTGAGACAGTGCAGAACGGCTACGGATACCGCCGTAGTCGGATGTTTCCGCAGAGTGGGGTTTACCATTGACACGATTGTCGATGAGTGTTGGTGTGTGTCAACACGGCCCCGTTTCCGAAATCGCGATTGTTGATGAGTGTTGTCAAGGAATAATGTTACCGTATGTTTTTTTTAACTTTGGTGTGTGCCATTGTTGACCATTCGTGCCGTGGTCCCTGTTCGGGCGCCATTTTGTAACGGCCAAAAGGCGGCCTGTCAACTTTACTCGACGTTCTCTGTAGTTCTTCTTGCTCTCAAAACGGGTTTCTCGTGTGCTGTGTTATCGACTGATCGATTGGCGCTCGAGAAACCCGTTATGGCACAGAACGTCGAGTAAAGTTGACAGGCCGCCTTTTGGCCGTTACAAACGAGAGAGGCGCTGATTTTCGAAACAAGATGGCCGCCATATGATGGGTTTGACATATGACAGTTCACATTCTTCATTATGTTTCGTTGACTGTGTATATAAACCAACTTTAAAAAGTTATTTAGATGAAGGCTATAAGTTAAAATTTTGAACTATTAATTACTAAACTACTCACTCAGCTGTCACTTATCCAATATGGAAGTTTTACGATTGCTTTTCGTAATACTGATTTGCGCCACTAGAGGGAAAATTTTATCTACGATTACGAATATTACAATAACTATTATTTGTTATTTTTCACCCAACGAACTTGACCTTTATAATATGAGTGAGAAATGTAATTCCCAGTTTTGTTCAAAACTTAAAGCGGTTAAAATTACATGTTCCATGGTTTTCCACTTATACTGTACATAAATTTGTTAGGTATGAAGACTCTAAATAAATGTATCTCCATATTCATTGAAAATGCTAATTGTAACTCGACAAGACATAATTATTCTGTCGACCATTTGCCATTTTACTATATGCCAATAATTAGGCCTTACTAGTTATCCTTGTTACGTATCTACAGAATTAATAAATGAAACATTATGAAAACATTTTCCTACTTTACCCAGCAGTTTGAAATAATTACCATATTTTCAATCCACTGCCCGTCTGGCCCTTACCAAATCAATTTAAATTAATTCCAAAACTACATGTAAATTTATCAAGCATCCTGCTGTAGAACACTATTCAAATACCCTTTCAGGGTTGTCCAACAGTTCAACGTGCAAAGTTTATATTTATGTTAAACTGTATTCAGGTTGTGTTCGTGTGTCTCGGCGATACAATGGATAACCTTAGTTTGTAGTTTCAGACACAGTATATCGTCTTCAAGTGATATATTAAACGTCAAATAGATAAATGATACCGACTTTCATTATAAGATTGTTCTATTCTTATTTTATATGAGAGACGAGTAGTCGTAGTGTGGATTAAATAAATTGATATTGTTTAGAACTTTTAAATTAAAATACAGGCTAATGTTTTTATACTTCGTTCAATTATAATTACAAATTTCTGTGGCTTAGTGCAAGAACTAAATACAAACAAATTTTTGACAAAAATGAGACTGATTGTGTAATAGGCTATATGTATACTATATTTTTATATACAATAACAACCAATGTTATTATTATTATTATTATTATTATTATTATTCGTATCCAAACCATATACATAATATAAATAATTAATACACAATAAATATATAAAACATTACAACAAATATTTCTCACTCCTTAGATACTGAAGTGATCGATTTTCGGTAGCGAAATACCGCATCCGGACCACATGGAGTGAGTTAGCTGAGCTTGTTGTTATAACCATATAAATAGTCATATTTGGAAATTATGGAAATAGGCCTTATGCATCGCCCGGAATTAACTAGGACGGAGAGGATGCATCTTCTCCGAAGATTCTCTCCCTCAGGCCAGAGGAAAAACCCTTGCCAAAAACTGGCAGAGAAGTGCCCTATCTAAATAGTATTTATCCTAAAAAATTGCACAGTTTATAGCAGCTGGTGTTGCCTCTCTCGTGCAGTCCTCTTCTAAGTTGGCGCACGTGAGCAGGTGGGCCATTGTTTGTTCTTGACCACAATGACAGAAAGTGGGTTCCGCTTGGTACCGCCAGTTGAACATGTTTACTGCACATTTTCCTACTTGACTTAAAGAAACCTTTTCGGATTGGCATCCATTGAACAAATGTCGCCATAAAAAAATATTTAGTAAGTATTAAAGCCGGTTGTACATTTACAGTTTAAACTGCAGCTTAAAATATAGGCAGTTTAAAGTTAAACTAATTTTACCTGTAGTTTAAACGGTCGATCACGAGCGTTTAACAAAAGTGCAGTGGTTTAAACTAAGTATAAACAGTAAACCGTTGATGTACAACAAGATATTTGCGCGTTACCATGGTTTTGCAATAAACATAGTTTAAACAGTGATTGTACAACCAGCCCTTACTGTATTAAATTGAAAATGTACATATATTGGATATTTATATTATAGAGACAAATCTTTTATTGATTTCTACAGCATCATTTTATTTTTGTCTGATACTGTGTACTACTAGTATAGTCTATTTGAAATAGAGAAAGAATTTTGACAAACAGATTCTTGTGATTCTATTAGTTGCTATGCGCTGTAGTCAAGCGCGGTTTACACAAACACAATTAAAATAATATGTCAATTCTAATTTCATTCTTTGTAAGTTCTGTTCCTTATTTGTAGTCGTATTGTCGTTTTTTAAATTTTACTTAGCTATTTCCCTGTATTTATTCTCTTACGGTTCTTTTTAAACATCGAAAATGTTTTGGTGTAAAACAGACTCGTAAACCACTCCTCAATTAACTGTTAAATTTATTTCGCTATTACAAATAAAGTATAGTAGGGAAAGAATAGTTACTTGCACGTGGCAAGTGGGTCTTTGCAGACCGAGGTTAGAGATATAGAGGTTTGCAACATATATCATCACATTTACTGTTGTGTTGTATGAAAGCGAAAAATTTAAATATCTGGTCTGCAAAGTACATACTTTGCAGACTGTTACTATTAGCAACAGTCTGGAATAGTTATTTGTATCACTAGGCCAGAAACTGAACATTTGCGAGACCGAGTTTATTTTCACAGTCCGAGCTGAAAGCGAGGCCTGCAAATACGGGATCTCGCAAAACAGTTTCTGGGCGTGTGATACACAAGATTTTTTGTACCGACTTCTCCACAAATTCTTCGTATATTTCTCTACACTTTATTCTTTGTTACATAACCTAAAAAATGAACATATATTTTTATCGGTTTTGCATTGCAAGTTTAATTATAATTACTTACATTTGAGCTTAAAATGCGTAATTATTTTATATCTATTGAAAATATAACATATACAAATATTAGTTATATATATTTTATATACTTTCGCATATTTTCAATGACAGATAGCGGAAACTCAATTGTATCACGTGAAGTTAGTTGTAGTTAGTAGTTACAAACAAACTAGTCCTAAAGTTGGAACTTATAATTAATCTTTACGAGATGTCAGTAATGACACCATATTATTATTTTTATGACAAAATTTAGTTATTTAAGTTACAACAATTAAAGATTAAGCCCTAAAATTTGTAAACATTTTGCTAATTCTTGTGTTGAAAATAATCTTAAATTGACATATCACCAGAACAGTAATGCCAATTTTTTGCCGACCTAGGTCAGCAACAGCGCATTTCTGGACGATTTTGAGTTTTATAATACTAGTCGAAATGGACGGAGGTACGAAAAGAGATTTTGCCTGCAAGTTTCAACTTTCTGGAACCAAATAACGTTCGAAAAGTCTACTTTGTATTTCTCTTTTTATCAATTTTTCTTTTTTGTACAAAAATAGGCACGATTGAACTTTGATCTCATACAATTTTAATACGAAAAGGGTTCTCGGGCTTAAACTTTTGACATGTTAAACAACGCATTTTTCTGCATAGTAGTTATTCAGTATAGCAGGTATTCAGTATAGTAGGTAGTCAGAAAACATTTAATTTATTCTTTCTTGAATTATTATCAGTTCCTGAAGTTACAATATTATCAAAATCTAACCTCAATTAATTTCCGTGCTTTCTAGATTTGAACGAAAATACCAAAAAATCAGATTAATTGTCTAATTAATTATTAATAAGAACATGTCATTTCCTGTCATTAATTTCCATCTATCATCCGTCTTATTCCTGCTAATCACATCCTCTGGTTTTTTCTCCTGCTGCGAGGTCCAGATTCTCCCGGAGTCTGCTTCGAGCGCACCCGGACTCAGGACGGAAGCCGGACTTTCCGGCTTTTGTGCAGTATCTTAGCGGACAATAGCTGGCCGATGTGAGATTTGCAGGACTGAAGGTGATTAGGATGGATTGTGTACGGATGATGAGAATCAGGGATGATTTGTACGTGGAAATTAGGGGATTTCCTTTGAGGAAGATTTTTTTTATGAAATAATATGATGGATGGAACCATACGAAGTGCTCTTAGTGGGTCCAGCATGATTGCCAGGCCGGAGAATAAAACAAATATTCTAGTAGGTACGTTTAATGAATAGACTAGAAAAGTGAGGTTAGAATTTGGCTTTGGCGAGAGTTTATAGTTTCAATTGCCTAAACTATTATTCACGAAAGATGACTATTCAAGGTCATTTGTGAGCCGTCTGATATAATATTACTTGCAGATAACTTCTATGCAATTCGTATGTATAGGCGTGCAACATGAAATATTTATGGACACATTTTACCTGAAAAAATAAGAGTAATTCATTTGAAAATTATGTTTCTTTCTAAATAATGCCTTTCTGAAAGATTTATGTTCTTCGCTTATATTTTAGCAAAATAAAAAAAAAACATAGACTTAACTTATTAACCAAGGAATAATAATTTGATTTAAACGTCAACGCCACTGGGTATATATTACCACAGAGGGCAGTGAAGTAGATAATTAAGTATCTGTAATTCTACGACATATGTCATTATTTTTTATAGTGTGTTAGAAAGTAATGCCACTATTTACGTATATCTGTCACACCGCATAAATTAAATAGACATAGGTCAAATAATCTTTCTCTTTCTAATACAAAATGTTACTAAACTATTGCTGTAAAATGATGTGTATTCTTTCTTCGAACAAATGACCTTGAATAGTCATTTTTCGTGAATAGTAGTATAGTATAGATTTCATATGGGAATTTATTTTACTGACAGTGCTTGCTTAACGGGGGGGCTTTTGGGGTCTATAGCCCCCGGCGGTAGATACGTAAAGGGCGGTATACCGAGCAGAGCACGTTCTTAAATTATTTTAAATAAAAAATCAGATGTGGCCAACACATAACCTCTTGCCAGATATTTTACCTGGTTGTACGCATAAAACGAAAAATATTTTTAAATACAAAAAATGCAAATATTCATGTCTCACTACAAAATAATTCTCACATATATTTGCAAAATCTATGGGATGTTTTAATATAAATTATGTACAATACATACATTTTCTTTATATTCAATATCCTGATATTTTCTTTTTCTACTTTCCTTTCCTTTTTCTTTATATTCGTCATTTTTTCGCAAATTCCTTTTATATTCTTTTTTACGTATATTCTTTTGCGTTGTTGACTTTTTTTTATTTTCATAATCTTCATAATAATGTACAAATATTTTTGACAGTGGCATACAAATATTTTTGACAGTAACATTTATGTGTCAATTACAAACTTTTGAATTTCTTGCCTTGTAGTAGTTTGATCTGAGATTTTTTACATCAAATTATTTTATATGCATTTCTATATCTCTAAATCTACAAAAGATATAATAATGAATTTATATTTATCGAATAAAGAATTTAACGTTTTTTAATATAAGTATTTACATAAATTTTCGATAAATAATTAATTAATTAAAACTTAATCAATCTTCCCATTATTGTTAGATTAAGGAATTCGTAGTTAAAAATGTCTTAAGTCTTATAGTATTTGAGAAATCGTGAATCCAACATCCACACATCCACACACATCCACACACACACACACACACACACACACACACACACACACACACACACACACACACACACACACACATACACACATACACACACACACACACACACACACATCCACACACACATACGGACATCATCGTAATAATGTTATAATCGGATTCTAGGGACCTTAAAACGTGCTTATTCACTAAAATCTGGATATGCGATTTTTAGCATGAATACTATACCTCTCTTAGCGAGAGGTAAAAATAGTTTTATTTTATTATTATTATTATTATTATTATTATTATTATTATTATTATTATTATTATTATTATTATTATTATTATTATTATTATTATTACTATTATTATTTTGCCATTTGTTTTGTGGCGGCCTAACGATCATATTTCAAACCATATGCAAATTTGCTCTCTACTGACTGACGAGATAAAGATAGAATATCCTTACTACTTACTTTAAATTTGGCGCTAATACTGTTCGTTCACAACTCTTTCAAAATACAGAAGAAACCGGAAGCCTACTTTCAACTTTTGTAATTCCAGCTCGATTTTGACGTCATCACTTTCGGAGTCTAATCTTAACGCAGTGTTTATGAAAATTATAACTATTTGTAGAATTTTAAATTTTGCAACTATATGTATATAACCTTCAAAATAAAATTCTTGAGGGGTGGATATTCTAGACTAGGTTGAAATTCAAATATGTTTGTTGGATTTTTCATTAATAAACCCCGTTTCATATAAATCGTATATGTATTTGTATTATTATTTTTTATTAATAATTTGGAGTGCGTGCTACAGTAAAAATGTACACGTTGAATGCTCACTATAACGGTATTAAAAATGTTGGGGGGGGGGGGTCGTAGAGAGAGACTTACGGAGGCCTCAAAATTGAATTACGCTTGGGGTCTTTCAAGTCCTAAATTCGCCACTGGAAGTTGGTGCATATTACTAGTATAGTTTAATTTGCAAACGACTAATAATAATAGTTTTCCTCGTTAAGAAATTTTTCATGTTCATCAAGGTGAACTTTCTTTCGATTAACAAATGCACATCACCCTATTTGTCAAATTGCCAACGAATCAAGAAAAAATATTTCTATTTAAATTTAATTCAATTTTACATCATTGAAACTCAGTGAATTCAAATTTTAATTGTAATTACAATTTGATAAAAATAAAATGTAAATAAATACAGATAATTCAACTGCTCGAATGTAAATTACGTTCGTAGGTGTTCGCTATTTATTTTCTTTGTATTATCTACCCACATAATTATTTTAATAATTCAGTGTAGGTTTGATTATTTTTAATTATTATTTGAGTAAAAAAACTAAACAAATAAACTTACCAATCCAATAATAATATAAATTGATGGACCGATCTGAAACAATAAAAATACAAAATTGTTATTAATAATCTATATAGATAACTAAGCCTAATAATAATAATAATAATATATTATTATTATTATTATTATTATTATTTATGCATATTTGATTAGACGAAGAGACGATTAGTCCATAATTCATAATAACTTAAAATGCTAATATTATTACAGCTTGTTGATGTTGTTTCGTATGTATTTTGTTGTCAATTCAAATCCGCATTTGTAAGTGATGAGTAATTGTACAAAAACGATTCTACTTACACAGAAGAATCGTTTTCCAAATTGTATTAAAACGATATATCTAATGTAATGCGGCCAGGGCTTTTGGTGAAGCTAAAGTATGTGAGTAAGATCAGTACTATAGTTCAATCCGATTATCTTGGACTAGTTAATATATCGTAGCCAGATTGTCAAGCCTTTGTCAACTTTGCTAGATGTTTTAGAAAACGATTTACAGCTTACGGTCACATTGTAATATAAATAGTTATATAATAATATATGACCATCATAGATTGGATACCAAATTATAACACAATGATATATTTTAGACTGAATGAAACAAGAATATAACGTATGTTGTATTGAAGTGTCTTTAAAGAGTAGTATTTCTAATAATGAAACCCAATAGTTTATGCCAATGTGAAATAACATGTTTGTATTGTTCTGTAAATGTCATTTTGGATTATAGAATACAGCAAGATCAGTGGCGGATTTAGAGGGGGGGGCACTCGGGCACGTGCCCCCTGTTATTTAAAAAAAATTAATTATTACATATTATCATTCACGTATTACACATCATATATAAATAAAAGAATAAACATACTAATAAAAATTATAAAAATACAGAATACCTATTTATTTTTCAAATTGTTTATTATTTTGGAGATGCCCCCCTAACTTTTTTTATTATAATAGAACAAATGGTTCATATAAAAGTTTTATTATTTTTATTATACTATTTGATGGAAGATGTAGTTATTTTTTATAAAGTCACGTTTAAAAGATACGACTATCAACTTTTATTTTTTAAATAGCAAACAATAATTATTTCACTAAAATATAAACCACCATTTTTTTGTCTTAAGTTGTTCTTATTACTTCATTTGATGTTTTAACTTGTTTTGTATAACATTGTTACATTTTATTTATGTTCACATGGCTACTTAGAATATTTGAATAAACATTATTTCTCATATTTCTAAAACTTATTTACTTGGTTGGGGTCCTGCACTCTGATTTGAAGCAATTCGTAGTATTAAAAAGTCTTAATTGTTTTTGGTTTAATTGAATTTGATTTTTAAAGTCAACGTGACGTCATGGCGACACCTATTGCTATATCTTTCTCTCGCACAAGTTCTATAGTAGGCAGCGAGAGAAAGGTAGCACTAATGTGACGTCACAGTGACACTGACAACAAACCTCAAATATCTCGCAAAGTAATTATTAAAAAATTTCTTCATCTTAATCCCTATTTATTGAGTAATACTTTAAGTATAAATGTACATTTTATTATTATTTGTTATGGTGCAGGACCCCAAATAGATCATTAAAATGACAAAAAATGGGGGTTTATATTTTAGTAAAATAATTATAGGTTGCTATTTAAAAATAAAAGTTCTGACTATAAAAAATATTTACATCTGCCATCAAATATATTTAAAATAATATAACTTTTATATGAGCAATTTTTCACAATACAACGCAAAAGTTAACGAGGTAGGGGGCTCACCCTATATATATATATATATATATATATATATATATATATATATATATATATATATATATATATATATATATATATATATATATATTTAAAATTTGTGCCCCCCCTATTATAATTTTCTAAATCCGCCACTGAGTAAGATCTTTAAACATAAAACAGCGTTGTAAGACATCATTGTTATTGTGGTAATCAAATTCTGTTGGGTTATTCTTACGATGAAAAGACATTTAGAAGAGTTTAACTGTAGTTTATTATAGTAGCACCAGTTTTTAACCGAGTAGATAGCAGATTGCAGATTAAGCATTCACGTTCGTTTTTATCTCACAATAGTTTGAAATCATCAGCAAACGACAAATAATTACAGTTAATAGAGTCATAAATGTCATTAATAAACAAAATAAATTGTAAAGATCATAGGTTCAAACCCTGCGGCACTCCAGATCATGGACGGATCTAGGAAATGTCCAAGGAGGGGGCGAATTAAGAAACTTTAACTTCGAATTAAAAGACATAATATGAAAATGTGACAATTTTATAAAACAGAAGCAATATTTCATTAATTTAAGCTTAAAGCACAGAATAAAGACTTTATAAGTTTTCAAAAGAAGGTTCAAAAATACAAAATTAAGTAATCGATTTTTAGTTTATTTCAGCACTGAAATATATGTTGACAACAAAAATATAATAGGTAAATATACTGCATAACAAAGGATAAATTAATACATACAAATCAATTAAATTATAAAATCAGTTCTTTTCTTTTTTGTAGTAGCAAAACGATTAATTACATTTTCAATGTTTATATCTATGTCTGGATGCTCATGCATAAGTGCCAGTCCTAATAACCTGTCTTCTGTCATCCTATTTCGCAGCCATGTCTTCAGCCTTCTAAGGGCGGAAAAGCTACGTTCTGCACTGGCTACTTTAATAATATTTCAAATAGTCTATGGCAATTTGGATACACATCAAAGTCAATAGAGGAATATATTTCTACAGCATTTTTTAAATTTATTTCTTTTGAAGGAGATTGAATTAAACGTACACATTTAGCGCGCCACATAGTTAATTCAGCAGCAAATATTTCCAGTGAATTAACGTTTTGTATATTTAATAAAATAATTTTGTATTTTTGCCACAATATTTTGGTAGATGTTTGCAAGTCTTCTATACTCATTGTTGTTAAATTATGGGGAAGTAAAACACTTAAATGAAATGCATTGAGAGTATCTTTAGAAAAACGAGTCCTCAAATCGATTATCATAAAATCTAACATAGGAATCAAAATACTTTTTCTGTAGTATTCTTCTGTACTACATGATGTATAATTATCTCGATGAAACCTAATAGTACATTACGCATTAATAAAACTGCGACCGACGTACTGACGACTGGTGAGTCTATTCCACGATACGGGGTGCCCAGCATAGTAGTTGTCAATTTGCCCTGAATTATTTCATATCAAGTAACCAAACGACGATATTTACGATATAATATATTTTTTAAATTATTATTTTATTAAAATTTACCAACCACCAAGGAGGGGGCGATCGCCCCCATCGCCCCCGCTGGATCCGCCAATGCTCCAGATGAAACATAGAACGTTTTAGATTTGTAAACGTTATAATAAAAGATTTGTGTTTTGTTTATCAGACAGGATGTAAATAGTGCTACTAACGAATCACTGACACCAAATGAATAGAGTTTCTGCAGTAGTACACTGTGATTTATTTCATAAAATGCATTCTGTATGTCTGCATACATTACATCCACTTGACCACCCCGATGCACTACTTCAGTTAAAAATTGTGTAAATATGGCTAGATTAGTCGTGGTAGATTTTCCTTTACGAAAGCTATGTTGTGCCTGTGAAAGTTGGTTTTTCACCTTTGAATATATAAACGCGTACAACAGCATTTTATTTAGAGGAATATACCAGCTACGAAGTATAATATATAAGGAGTAGACAAAAAGTTAGAAAAAACGTCACCCATAATGTAACAGGCGAGTGAAGAGATAGATAGATATAGTTATAAGTAATATTTAGATACTTACATATATTTTTATATCTAATTTAACTGATATTATTGATTCATATATGAATTTAATGTTTTTGAACGTCATATCGTTTGTTGTAATCAACAATTTTACAGTTATAGCTTGCAACATAACAATGACAGAAAATTAGCCGTTTACCAGGATATTTATTTTACTTTTTTCTACTAAATTCATTGTTGGATTCATTCTTGTAATCAATATTCTTGAGCTATAATCAAAATATTCTTTGTTGAAATCAACACCTTCACAATTATTATTTCAATATAACAATGATAGAAAAATATCGGTTTGATCAGATAATAATCCTTTACAAATAAACCCAGTTTGCAAAAAAATTACTATTAATTTTATACACCGCCTTGAAATAGCGTCCCTCAGGTACGGGGCACAATCCGCCCACCCATACGGGGCGGCCCTGATGACTTTCTATAATTTCGTGATTCATGCATACCTTACCGTCTCCCGGTATCCATTGTTTTATAATGTCCTCTTCATTAAAATGTCTCTTACAAACATAATCTTTCATGTTTAAAAGTCTGTCTTTTCGTGATATAACATGATACCACTTATTCAGTATTTCCCCAACTTTAGGGACTAGTGATTTTGTCAAGACGAGAAATTTCTCGATCCCCGTTTTGTCTCGTACTCGAGATTTCTCGTCTCGACGAGACAAAACACAATTATGAGAAATATTTTTCGAGACGAGATGTATATGCCGAGATCTCGATTCTCGAAAACTGTTTTGAGATTTCTCGGCTGATATTTTTCTCATTAATTATATTTGCAAGTGTGAAATTTAACATTATAGTTTCAGTGATGTCTGTCGCTATGTATCTTTGTATATTTAATGGTTGATATCTTAATATTTACACGCTTTAAAGTTTGTTATTTTAAAATTTGAATTAGTATACAACTGGAAAAGTATTAGATATCAGCTTCTATTCATAATTAAGGATTGAAATTTAATATGTTGGATACAGAATGCAGTTTCCAAATAAAATATAATTTTTTATTTGAAATTGATTAATTCAATTTTTCTTACAACGCGCCAAAATCGGTGTCATTTTTGATATTATGTTGTCATATATTCTATATTAATTAATTTAAATAAAATTCATTTTGTATCGAGAAATCTCGACGAGAATCTCGGCCGAGACTAGACTATATCGAACGAGACGAGAAATATTTCGAGGCGAGGCATAGTTTTATGAATGTGAGACGAGTCTGGACGAGACAATGAATTTCTCGTCTTGTTTAGTCTCGACCGAATCACTATTAGGGACTAAAACTAAAGAAACTTTATCGCCACGACTCTTATACCCATTCTTGCAGTTTGTCACAAAACACTTTCTTCCCATTTTATAATTTCACGTCTCTCTCTCTACCCTCTCTGTCTTTCATGTTACATTTTGGGTGACGCTTTTTAATAGCGTCTAGATACGATTTATCCACTCCTTAGTTATTATACTTCGTGATTCCAGCTAAATAAGGCGGATTCATGCATCCATTTACATTTACATTTAATTTTCATTTTCATTTAATTCTCATTTATCTTTTTTTTAAATGTGTCATTCAAGCAGACATACAAACATAAATTAAATGAAAAATGAATGCATGTGCATATTGACATTGACATTGACAAGTTCGGTTTGTAAAGTTAATTTTTAAATAAATGTTTAATGAAAGCGATAGTGAGGATGAAGTATTGGCGTTAGCTTTGAATTCATATATCATAAAAAAAACAGAAAGAAATACCATTCGCGGTACGTCCAATGAATAGGTGTCGCCAAATGGGGGTTTACCTATAATAATTTGCTAAAATTCATTAAAGAATATGACCATGATAATTTATTTATATATGCAAGAATGACACCAAATTTATTTGATAATTTATTAAGATTAATTGAACTGCATATATAAATATACAAATAAATAAAAATTATATTGCATTGATAACCGTATCCACTCTTTTCATTTTTGCTCCAATTAATTTCCAAATATTTCTTCTTGTATTCCTACTTTTAAAAAGATCGGTTTTGTCGTAAATGAGTGCATTTGGTCGCACTAAATCGACCAATTTACCGTCGTCGAAATTCATTTTTGTTGATTTGTCCAAGGATTTGTATTTGCCATTTGACAAAATTTCAAACTAAAGTTTTGACGTTTTAAAACATCACATGTGCAGTGAATTTTCATTTTCATTTATATTCAAAAGTTGAAAGTTGGTTATCTTATAAATTAAATGAAAATGGTATATGAATGCCTACATTGGTTTATATACATTTAACTTTTAAATTAAATTAAATGTAAATTAAACGTAAATGTAAATGACCGCATGAATCCGCCTTAAACTGTTCGAAAACGCCTAGACGCTTGAACGTTTTATAAAATGGCTAACCAGATTATAAAACATTGTTAAGTCAACGAAGGTTTGACAATCTGGCCGCGTTTTATAAAATGACTAGGACAATTTACGGACAAAATTACCCTTACCGCAAAATTCGACTAGGTACATTATGGTCCACTTATACGTAATCACAATACACTAAAACTAGAAAATGTTAACTTGTTAACACTAAATGACTATATTTAAAATGCCTAAACTATTTCTCTTTCTCCCACATTAGAAGCTTAATTGAGAAACTATTTAATTCCGAAGTTCTTTATCTATTCCCCACTATCTCTTATCTTATTTCCCTGCTATCCATCGGTCCGTTTAGCAGCTAGCGACCAAGAGCAGACCAACAGTTTGATTACTTCCGGAGAAGCTGACGCAGCAAGATTACAGGATATGTCAACATGACGGAGGTTTGCATTGGAATGTGGACGAAGGAAGCACGGCATGGCATCAGAGATCTAGACAGAGGACGACGACGAGGTGTTTGTCTGCAGTGTTGTGTATTGTTTTCCATTGTTTGAAGATGGAAAGTATTGTTGGGTAGATACAAGAAGGATTTAATTAAAATTGAGCGAATTGAAGACTTGATTAAATAGAGAGTCTTCGAAAAGGAGGAAGAATATTTGAGAAAAGCTAATAAAGTAGAATCCAAATAATTCACGTAAGAAAGATAAAGGAACTACATTGACCATCACGAATACCAGCCTATTTATTTTAACCGAGCCGCTCCCAAAAGTGGTTCCAAATAAATAAATAAAAATTGTGCAGGCAATGATTCCGCTTAATATTAATATTTGACCGTGGCTAAATGCACTTGATTTTTTCCCATTTAAATAAGTAATACTTTGGTTTGACACATTTTGGAACTTTATTTTTTCCGAGCAAATAGAAGATTTAAAAAATCCACTCCCTATTGGAATATATACTAGAGTGACCCGAGAATATGTGGATAAAATTTGAAGTCCCAATCAATATTCGTAACATAATTATATATGGTTAAACTATCGCATAAAAGCCCAAAAAAGCTACCTATAATTGTATTAACAATAATGATTGGGACTTTAAATATTGTCCACATATACTCGGTTCACTCTAGTATATATTCCAATAGGGAGCGGATGTTTTACACGTCTTATTGCTTTTGAAAAATATTTCATATAAATTATTATTCTTTTTTACCTCCCGCTACAATTGGTAAGGGAGGTATTGGGATCGTGCTAAAAATCGAGATTTTGGTAAATGACCACGTTTTAAGGTCCCTAGAATCCAATTTTAACATTTTTGCGATGATGTCTGTGTGTATGTGTGGATCCTCCACTGTAACTCAAATACTATCATTCAGAGAATGTTGAAACCTTGTGTTTCGATAGTTTCGAACTTTTTCTGTAGTGGAAAGAGCCCATTAGATTTTGGTGAAAATCGGATAACCGGAAATGGCGCCCTACTAGAAGCTCAAAATAGTTTAGTTATTTTTGCGAGATTAATGTTATTATAAAAATTAAAGATTATTAAATTTTCTATAGATTTGCAATAAACTTTTTCTATATATTTGATGGTTAAATTTATAAAATTATCTTAAATTAAAATCCCAGAGCCTATACTTTAAACAAACAAAACGCAGTTATTCAAATGTATGTAACTGTCATTATCAAAGAACTAATCATTTCAAAATAATATTAATAACGTTTTAAAAAGAAAAAAAACAAGAAAAGGAATTCAATAGTTTCCAGCATAAGGTAGGTATGTGTATAGATTAATAAAAATTAACGATTCACAAAAATTTATAAGCTAATCCTCATTTTTGGATTAGTGAATTCTATTCTATCCCGGTATTTAAAATTTAATCTTCATATTATTATCAAAAACGGTAATTACTTGGATTAGATTAGACTATATTTTAAGAAATAAACTGCCAAAATTAGAGTAATATTAGCTAATCCAAAAATAAGGATTAACTTAATCTTTTTTGTGACTCGGGCTGTAAATGGCGGGAGGTATTGTGTTGGCCACACCAGATTTTTTTATAATCTATTTACAGACAGACAATTTTTTTTAGTGAAACTGTTCTTCAGAACATGGTAGTAGAAGTGATCCAGGTCAGGTAATGAGAAGTTTCGAATTCAGAATTATTGTGATTTAGTTCTTGAACCGAGAACAGGTTAGTTTCTGGAAGAAATAAAAATCATTATGAAGTAATATTGAGTAAATTGAAAATATTATGCATATGTATGCTTCTTATGAGTTGTTCTGCGTTATAAAAACCCCAACAAAACTATAATATTTCTCATATTTCCACTGCAGCAAAAATTTTCCATTTTTGTTAAACATCTCATATTCTTTTGAGCACTCATTACACTATACATTACTTTAATAATCAGAGTAAAACAAAAAACATCCCTATTTACTTTTCTTCTCTCCACAATATGTCGCCATTTTATTGCTCAACTAAATGACGTAATTTGCCCCGCTGAACCCCAGCGTATTGCACTAACACTATCCTCTATCCACAATTGTGAGATTGCGCAAGCTTGTACATGTTGGAGCTTGCGCATACCACCATGGCTACCTTGATGATTAATGGTAAATGTGATTTTATTTCACGCATAAGAAATTACTACCTGTCACTGTTGTGGTCATTTATTACGTTAAATTGTATATTTGTCGACAGTGATATTAATTACAGGCTTTAAAATGATGTTTTGTGATGCGCACGCGCACTGACAAATTTTTGATGGATGGGCGAATTGTGTGAGGATAGAATAGTGTGAATAATCATATGTCACAATGGGGAACATCTCTTTTACAATAGAAATTTTATCGTAACTTTAAATGCAATAAAATCTAGATAGCTTTTTATAAATAAATAAGCTTTCAATTTAGTAAATCATAAAAATATTAAGAGAGAGGAACATTATAACTTTATTTTTGTTCTTTGTTCTTTTAAATTCAACCAATACAAATACACACTAATGTCACAATTTCAAAGATGATGTGACCTAGGTTAAATAAACATGTTTCAAATTAATATAAATTTTTAGAACAAATAGAAATGTATGAAATAAAATGTTGTACGTCATACGGCCGTGAAGTAGTATTACAGCACTCATTTTGAAATGTCATGCAAAAATAAAACATTGTTCGTTTTTTACCTCCCGCTACCCTTAGTAAGGGAGGTATAGGGATCGTGCTAAAAATCGCATATCGAGATTTTGGTAAATGACCACGTTTTAAGGTACCTAGAATTCAATTTTAACATTTTCCCGATGATGTCTGTGTGTATGTGTGTGTGTGGATCCTCCACTCTAATTCAAATACTATCATACAGAAAATTTTGAAACCTTGTATTTCGAACTTTTTCTGTAATGGAAAGAGCCCATTAGATTTTGGTGTAAATCGGATAACCGGAAATGGCACTTTACTAGAAGCTCAAAATAGTTTTTCTTCGACAAATACCTTTAACTGTTATATTTTCGACATTAATGTTATTATAAAAATTAAAGATTATTAAATTTTCTACTGATTTGCATTAATATTTTTTTTACATATTATATCGATAAATTTATAAAATTATCTATAATTTAATCCCGGCTTTAAACAAACAATACTCCTTGGCAGTTATTCAAGTGTATGTAACTAACAGATAAATGTCACAGTCAAAGAACTAATCATTTCAAAATTATAGTAGTAACGTTTTAAAAAGAAAAATGTAAATAGTACAATAGGAAAGGAAATCAATACATAATTTCCAGCATATGTAAATATGTAGGTATGTATTTAGATTAATAAAAATTAACGATTCACCAAAAGTTTAAGCTAATTCTCATTTTTGGATTAGTGAATTTTATTTTATTCAGGTATTTAAAATTTAATTTTCATTTTATTATCAAAAATGTAGTACTTGGATTAGATTAGACTATATTTTAAGAAATAAACTGCCAGTTAGAGTAAAATTCGCTAATCCAAAAATAAGTAAATAAATAAATATATCATCACGGCTTATTAATTACCCATTTCTTTGTTACTTTGACGTTTAACCTAATATGACTATAAAAATGGTACTGGACAAGGGACCAGGTGGAGAAAATCAGCCGCGTTTTGAACAATTTTTTCAGTATTAAAGATCGATTTGAGGAAAAAGAAAAAATAGGGGTCTATTATTTTCATTATTTTATCGATTAAAGTTAAAAATTAAAAAAAACTCACTTCCCAGCCTTTTAACGTAAATGACTATTGCGTGTTTTGTTTCATTATATATATGGTTCTCAAACGGTAGAACAAAATTATATTTTTTTAAATGGCACCCTACATAATTTTTTAGCCCTTTAAATAGAATATTATTTTCTGATTTCAAAGATATAAATATAGCATAGAGTTGTATAACAATTATTTCGAGAAAAATTGTATTAAAAACTAGAAATAATGTAATAAAAATGGGTTTACTACTAGCGTAACTAGGCAACAGACGTATCAATACCTGCGTATTGCACAGCCTATTGTAATATTATAACATTATTCTTAATACCATTTTTCTCGAAATAATTGTTATACAACCCTATACCATATTTATATCGTTGAAATCAGAAAAAAATCTCTATCTAATGAGCTAGAACATTATATAGGATACCATTTAAAAAATATAATTCTGTTCTGCCGTTTGAGAACCACTGGTCGAATTTTCGTTTTGTTATTATCAATAAATTAGTCTCTTATTCTTGATCATTTCTTGTATATAACATTTTTTTCTAAAGTCATTAGTTCGCCCAAATAAGCGCTGGTTGTATTTTTTTTTAAATAATAATTATGGTTTATTTGCCCAACAGTTATACACCATTAACAGGACAATATAAAGGAAACTATTAACGTGTACATAATTCACATAAAATCAAGTTTTATATTCAGACATACAGTAAAAGTAAATATCAAAAAAATATATATTAGCATGTAATAAGAATATTAGATATTACTTGTAAATAACAACTGCCTTAAACTATTATATGTCACATTGAAAAAGTTAACAATATTACAGACTTCATTTGCATTAGTGCACATGATGTTTACTGGAGATCTAGTAAGCAGATTCGTTCTTGCAAAATTTGTTAAGAAGGCTACACATGTACGAGTTGACAATCTCGGTACAAAAATATTAATGACTTAAAATAGTGGGACAGTCTATAATATTGTTGAGTAATTTTTACATGAACAAAATGGATATGTTTTTTCGGCGATGCAGTAGGGAGTGAAAATTAAATCGCTGCAACAGAATAAATAACATGGTCTATTCCCCTGGGTGGGTATTGGTTATCTTGTCTGTAACACATGTATATTAGAAATCGTCTCTGTATTGATTGATAAATCGTTAACATGACAATTATATATGGGGTACCAAATTAGAGCACAGTATTCTAGTTTAGATAAAACAAAACTGCAATACAGTATGTTTAATAGAGAAACATCATTGAAACATTTTGTATTTCTGATTATAAAACCTAAAAGTTTGTTACAAGATGTTATAACAGAATCAGTATGATAATTAAATGATAAATTTGATTCAAAGTAGATGACTAGATCTTTTATTTTAGTAGTGCGCTCAAGAATATGGCTGTCTACACTGTATTCAAATATAATAGGATTTTGTTTACGATGGTACGAAACTACTTTACATTTGGACGAATTTAATTTCAAATTATTATTTGTACACCAGTTATTGATTGTATTGACAGATAATTGTAAAGTATTGCATTGTTTTAAAGGAAACACCCTGTATATATTATATAAGTTGTATATTTCGTGATGCAGGTTTACTTTCGCACCTATCTGCAATTATAAGAAAAGAAAAAAAAATCATTTCTCATCTTTCCTTTATTTTTAATTCCCATGTCATTGAGAAAAGATTAATTGAATGCAGCATTCAGGAATTACTTGACATTACTTGAATGTAATCTGTGCTCTTTTTGTTTGTAGGTTAAATGGCCTCCACTTGGCTGTAATAACTTACAGAATGCTTTCATCTTCTGACAGACACTGACAGATGAAGTCTGTGTTTCAGTCCGGCTGGGTATCACCTTCGCATGAATTATAGAAATCGTGCTAGTAACGCCAGATGACTTTGTTGCCGGCATTATTACACTCTGAATTTTTTAAAGAAAAAGAGAAGATTGGCTAATGAATGGCAATGGGAAACGGGAGATGTGAGAAGATTTTAAAAATGCAATCAGGGGTTTTTATTTTTTGCATCATTCAATGACAAATGGAATTTTTAAATGTACTATCGATTATGAAGTTTTCATCAGTGAAATTTTTTAGTCTTTCAATTTTAATATGCAGGATGATTTATAACGAACATTAATAACTTATTTCTCAGGTCTTTTTAAGTAAAAGAATTTCATATATGTATATAAACAAAGGTACTGTTCCTTTTAATTACCAAAACAAAATGATTCTTGCAGTGAAAAAATTGAAAACACAATTCATTAAGAAAATAGTTTCATTATTTTCATTATCAATTTTCTAATTTAGTTCTTATTTATTTATTTATTTATTAAATTAGCTGTATTACATTTAACAATGTTTCAGCACGTCAAGTATAACAAAAAAAAAAGTTAAAAAATAAATACATAATAAAGTATACAAATTTGAGTAAAAATTTCCTAACTGTGTTTCATAGTTTTAAAATCAGACTCAAGATATTCATTAATAGAATAAAAAGTATTATTAATCAAATAAGTTTTGATTGCCATTTTGAATTTTTTTATACTTAAATTTTTGACATTGTCCGGTAAAACATTATATAAATCAAGGTTTAATGAAGTTTTTATAGATTTTGTAAGTCTTAGTTTAGGTTTACGGAATAAAGTGGCTGATCTTGTACTATACCTGTGAAAATCGCTATTTCGATTAAACAAATCTTTCGAATTATGAATCTCAATAAGAGTTTGATAAATAAAAATTGAAGGTAGTGTCATAATTTTAGCTTCCATGAAATGTAATTTGCAATGATGTCTGAAATTCAAATTATATATTATTCTAATTGCTTTTTCTGCTGCACAAAAACTTTATGTACAAGAGGTGAGTTGCCCCAAAGAATAGTTCCATACGTGATTACGGAATGGAAAAGTGCAAAATAAACTAGCTTAAGAGTATCTATAGTAACAACCGATTTTAGTTTTCTTAACAAGAAAGTAATGCTAGCTAGACGGCTACATATTAATATAACATGAGCATTACCATTTAGTTTATCGTTAATATGCAAGCCAAGAATATTAACTGACTTGTCTTCATTTAGTTCAGGTTTTGAAGATATTAATAAATTTTGTGTTTTACCCTTATTGAGCAGTAGATTATTTGCAGAAAACCAGGACTCGGCTTTTTGTAAACTGTTTGAGCATTCATTAGTAAGAAGTTGGAAATCGGTATGACCTGTAATAATGGTCGTATCGTCTGCGAAGAGTACACTCTCTATAGGTTCCATAAATTTTGGAAAGTCATTTACATAAATAATGAAGAAAAGAGGGCCTAAAATGGAACCTTGGGGTACACCATGAGTAATATTCTGAAAATTAGAGTTATTACCATTAATAAACACACTTTGGACACGATTTTTTAAATATCAAGAGCAATTCCATTAATGCCATAAACTGAAGTTTTTTAATTAGTAAATCATGTGACACGCAGTCAAAGGCCTTAGAGAGATCGCATAAAGTAATTGACATATGTTTTT
The DNA here is from genome assembly GCA_963082715.1 of Harpalus rubripes. NCBI lineage: Eukaryota > Metazoa > Arthropoda > Insecta > Coleoptera > Carabidae > Harpalus > Harpalus rubripes. The sequence goes on from OY720450.1 coordinate 11,451,415, forward strand.
TTTGCTCAAGACCTTCGACAATAATATTTATAACATTAAGAACAGCTTGAGTCGTTGATTTTTTATTTCTAAAACCAAACTGGTGTTCATTGAGAATTTTATTTTGATCAATGTGTTTAATTAGTCTGTTTTTCAATATAATTTCAAAGATTTTTGAAATTACGGGGACAATTGAAATTGGTCTATAATTTTCCAGGTTCTCAAGGTCACCCTTTTTAAAAGGGGAATAACTTTAGTCATCTTGAAGGCATCCGGAAAAACACCTTGATCTAAACATTTATTAAATAACGAGACGAGTGGTTCAACCAAAAAGTCAATAATGTCCTTGCCAAGATCATTACTAATATTGAAGACATCCGTGCATTTAGATCTGTTTAAAGATTTAATTGCATTGTAAACTTCAATAACATCGGTAAGTTCAAATGTAGATTTGACTGAAAAATTGTTAGGCATATCAGCAATAATATCTTCAGCTTTAATATTAATCTTGGGAATATTTTTGATAATATTGGAAGCTATTTTAACAAAATAATCATTGTATTCCTGCGGTGTAAAATTTTGAGAAACAGTATTTACATTAACGTTATTTCGTTCAATATTTATTACTTTCCAGCTAGTTTTACTTACATTGGTAGAACTGTTAATAAATTTGCTATATGAACGAGCTTTAGCATCTTTTATTTCCTTTCTATATTTAATACGTTTTTCATTAAACACTGCTTTAGTTATTATGTCACTAGAGCAATTGAGATGTTCCTTTAAAACAATCAATTCAGATCTCATTTTATTGAGATCGGAATTAAACCATTTAACTACTGGTTTGTTAGTATTAGTAACAATTTTCTTGTATGGAAAACATATGTCTATAAGAAATGAAAGATTATTCAGGATACTAGAAGCATGATCATTTACCCCCATCCAACTATTGTCAAAATAAACATAAAAATTAAGATCACATAAAGCGTACTTAAAATTTTGGACATTATCACGATTAAAGCATCTTGATTGAATCACTCTTTGCCCATTAGTTGATCTAGAGTCCTTCAAGATGATATACTGACCTCTGTGATCTGATAGACCAGGATCGTAAACACCAGCAACAAAATCAGTGAATTCAATATTAGTGAGGATATTATCTAAACAGTTTCTAGAATTTTCCGTAACTCTAGTGTATTCATTAATGGTGACATTAATGCCAAAAGAAGTAATCAGATTTAAAAAATCCAAGTCATCCTGTTTCGGGTTTTCTGAAATAAATTTAACATTAAAATCACCAGCTAGTATAATTTTTTTATTGCAAAGCTTTAGTTTATTTAAAAGAAGTTCAAAAGCAGCTATAAATTCTTTAAAATTACCTCCACTAGATCGATACACAGTAATTAATAGTATATTGTACTCGGGAAGTTCTATGCCGCAAAATTCAGCATGAACAACAATGCAGTACTCAAGTAAATCAACATGTTTATAATTTATTTCATCCTTAATAAAAATAGCAACTCCCCCGTGCTCATTAGTTTCCCTACAAAAAGAAGAGCAAAGATTATAACCAGGTATATTAACAAATTTTATAGAACTATTATTGAGCCAGTGTTCAGAAACACAGACAATGTCAAAAGAATTTTTAATTAAAAAATCTGATGTGGCCAGCACATTACCTTCCGTCAGTTCTATGTATTTTGTAAAAATGTCATACAGAAAGTTCCTTGAAAAAGATTATATTTCTTGTACATTACCTTAAGGCAGTTGTATGTATTTTATACCAAACAGAAACTTTCTAACAAAAGATCCTATATTTCCAGTAAAATTATAACATAAACATACTGTCAACTACACTTGACACTGACACCTTTCAATCAGAATTTTCTATTTTCTTAATGTAGCAGCTGTTTCCAGAGTTATAGCAAAGCTGACTAATATACATGATATTTAATGTCTTTATAATTTTTTAACTCTATGTCCATTTAATATGAAGCATAAAATGCATTCAAATTGTATAGAGAATAAATAATTCTTTAATATTTATAATAACATTAAATGTGAAAAAATGATATTTAACATCGTTTTTTCAAGAAAAACTGTTAAAATCTTCAAATGAGGGTACTTCCGGTTGGCCAATTATAACCAAAATCTAATCAGCTCTTCACATGGCTGTAACGAAGAGGAATACGAAAGAATTATAATTTTTGGAATTGTAGTATTAGAGTTATCGCATTAGAAAATTTTGTCACACACAGACACACACACACACACACACACACATACATACATACACACAGACACACACATACAGACATCATCGTAAAAATAGTAAAATCGTATTCTAGGGACCCTAAAACGTGCTTATTCATCAAAAACTCACCACCGAATTTTTTGACCAAAGACAATACCTTCCTTACCTAAAGGTGACGGAAGGTAAAAATGATATAATTCATCAATTTTGTTTCCCATTGACTGTATGTTTAGATGAAACACAGTTAAGTCATTATTAGAGATATTAACATTGATTTCAAATGTACGATTATTATTGACAACTAGATTATCTAAGGTGCTGGCACTTTGGTTCGTCATAGATGAAAAAAAGGTTTAATACAAGCACCTAAAGGCCAAATAGAAGGAGACATAACTTTATTACGATTACTATCGTAAACGTCAATTTTAAAAGATGCATAAAACTGTTCGTGTTTCGATTTAAGTTTCTCAATACGAGCTTCAGGTGAGATATCGTTCAAAAAAATTTTAACGTCATCAGTAGTAGTATCTGGAGCTAGTTTAAATAAGTGCAATGATATCACATTTGAAACAGCTTTCAGTCCACTACTTGAACACTGGCCGACGACAATATTAGAATTATTACGTCTAGGTTTAGGTCTTGATCTAGGCTGGTTCCTGGGCGAAGATGGCTGATTCACAGTATTTGATCTTGATCCCTGTTTAGAGATATCATTACTCTGTTCAACAGAAGTTATTTTTTCATTGTTTACAACAACGCCATTTTGAGATGTATCACCTGACACTACAACCTTGGACTGCGTCGGTAATTGCGAAGTTTTTGCAGGTGTCTTTTTAAAAGTATTTTTACAATTATTTTGCTGATTTAATATAGATGGCGGATTGTGTACAAAATTAGCACTATGTTTTAATAGAGCAACATGTTCATTTAATAGGTTAATGTTTAACTGTTGACTCTTTATTATTAAGTCTTTATTTTTAATAATTTTTTTAAGATACACAATTTTGCACCTTAGCACTTGCATTAGGGCAGAAGGATCCAAACTGTCATCATCAGCTAGACTGGTGAATGAAAGTTCTTCATCCTCGTCATCACCACAACAAATTATTTGATTTTCACCCATCGATGGAAATTTTAAAATAGAGGCACAACTTGAATGGGTAATTACACCACACTTAATACACTTTACCCCCGATTGGGCAACTTTACGGCACCTTTTACAGGTTTTGTCATCAACTTTATCAGGAGTTTCGTTAGATACATTATTAACGCCGGCCATTATGACTAACTTTTTCTTAAGTCTTAGTATTTCAATTAATTTTAATATTTTTATGTAAACAAAAATCAAACTAAATGTGGCCAACACATGACCTCCCGTCAATTCAAGTATCACTTCCGGTTTATCAATTTTAGCTAAAATCTAGTATGTTGCTTCCTATTATATGAAAGTCTTAAATAGTAAATTTGACAAGTTTTGGAATATATCATAATATATTTTTCGCAAAAATTTGTTCAGAGCTTCAAATAAAGTATCACTTCCGGTATATCAATTCTATCCAAAATCTAATATGTTGTTTCCCTTCATATAAAAGTGGTAAATACTAAATTTGACAAGTTTTGGAGTAGGTATATCGTAATATATTTTTCACGAGAATCTGTTCAGAGCTTTAAGTAAAGCAACACTTTTGGTTGATTCATTTTAGCCAAAATCTTATACGTTGTTTCCCATGATATAAAAGTCTTAAATACTAAAATTTAAAAGTTTTGGATTATATTTTAATATAGTTTTTCATTAAAAATTGTTATGGGCTTTATGTGAAGTATCACTTCCATTTATCCAATTTTACCCAAAATCTAATCAACTCGTTATATGAATGCAGGAAGCTTAAATATGGAAAATAGATATATTTCGATATTTTGAAGTTTATTATAAGAGTTACCGTGGACGAAAAAATCGTCACACACACACACCTCCCGTCAATTCCATGTTTGAATTAGCAATGAGCTTTAAGTAAAGTATCACTTCCGGTTGGTCGTTTGTAAACAAAATCTAATTTGTTCCAACAAATAGAAAAGCCTGTAATACCAAATTTTAGATTACATTTAATTATGTATTTCGTAGAAATTCTGTTAAGAGCTCCAAATTGTACTACTTTCGGTTTATCATATAGGTATAGTCAGAATATAATGTTGTTTCAAATTATACACGAGTTTTAAATACCAAATTTGAGAAGTTTTGTATCATGTTTTAATATATTTTTTCAAGAAAATCTGCTTATAACTTCCTGTAAAGTAGTACTTCCGGTTTATCAATTTTAGAAAACATCTAGTATGTTGTTCTCATTAATATAAAACTCTTAAATACCAAATTTGAAAAGTTTTGGATTGTATCAATTTATATATCACGAAAATCTTTTCAGAGCTTCAAATAAAGTATCACTTCCGGTTTATCATTTTTTGCTAAAATCTAATATGTTGCTTCCCGTTATATAAAAGTCTTAAATAGTAAATTTGACAAGTATTGGAATATATCAATATATTTTTCACGAGAATCTGTTCAGAGCTTCAAGTAAAGTAACACTTCTGGTTGATTAATTTTAGCCAAAATCTAACATGTTATTTCCCATGATATGAAAGTCTTAAATACTAAAATTGAAAAGTTTTGGATTATATTTTAATATAATTTTTCATTAAAAACTGTTATGGGCTTCAAGTAAAGTATCACTTCCATTTATCCAATTTTAGCCAAAATCTAATCAACCCGTTATATAAATGCAGGAAGCTTAAATACGGAAAATAGATATATTTGGAAGAGTTATCGTGGACGAAAAAATCGTCACACACACAAACACACACACACACACACACACACACACACACACACACACACTCACACACACACATACACACACACACATCACCGTAAAAATAGTAAAAACTGTTTCGGGCTTCATGTAAAGTATCACTTCCGGTGATCCAGATGCAGAAAGCTTAAATACGGAAAATAGAAATATTTGGAAGTATATTATAAGACTTGTTGTGGACAAATAAAATCGTCACACACACATGCACGCACCCACGCGCACACACACACATCATCGTAAAAATAGTAAAAACGTGGTGTGGGGATCCTAATTTGTGCTTATTTACTGAAAACTCATCATCGAATTTTTGAACCGATAACATTACCTCCCTTACCTACGGTATGACAATGACGGGAGGTAGAAATATGAAGTGGCACATAGAACTTTTAGAAAATCCACTCCTCAATTATTTTACGAATAGTTTTGCTTTCCAAATATTCGACTTGCATATTCATGTTTCATACAAATATATCTCAATCTTTCCACAAATCCGTATCCATGCGTTCTGCATCACGGAATCTAAATGCAAGGCAACTCCAGATTCTTCCCGAACAAGATCCCATATCTCCTCGTTATTTTGCGCACGTTTCCTTGCACAGGTGCATCCCTACCCGGATATCGTAGTGTTTCCTGCTTTTCCTTCTGTTCTGTTTCTGATTCACGCTGCACATTATAAATCTACGCTCCACGCGTACGTGAAAAATGATAAAACCGCCATATGCAACGGCAAAGCGGGAGAAGTAATAAAATATTATGTGGAGATAGAATCGAGCAGTATGCAGTAAGTGGAATGGATGTAGTTTGTTTTAATAACAAATGCAAGGCTGGGAGTAGAAGAATAGGTTCATTATCTCTAAAAAGATTTTAATGAACTGTACTTCTGAAATGTAATTAAATATTGTTTTAAATTATATGTGGTGATGAAGGTAATGTTATTTCTTAAGTATAAAGGAAAATGAACTAGTTTAAATTGAAATTAGGAACACTTGGTATTCTTTGTTTACAACAATATTATATATTATAAATATTGTATATATTGTAAACTATATAATCATGTTAAAAATGAGCTTGCTCTGGAACATCATGGATTTATAAAACATAGATCTACTATAACTAGTTTATGTGTTATGTCTAGTGAAATATCAGGTGCCATAGATAATGGAAATCAATTAGATGTGATATATACAGACCTAAGTAAAGCATTTGACACAGTCTCACATAAGTTATTATTATGTGAATTGGAATTGTACGGAGTACAAAATAATTTGTTACTACATTTCCATTCATATTTATGCAGTAGAAAGCACTATGTAAACTATAATAACGCTAAATCTAAAATAATCATGCCATCTTCAGTAGTGCCACAAGGCTCTCTTTTAGGACCTTTATTGTTTATATTATTCATAAATGATCTACCTCAAGTATTGTGTAACGCCAAATGCTTACTATATGCTGATGACTTAAAATTATTTAAAGGAATTTGTAATATTGATGACTCAATACTACTGCAAAATGACATCCACAAAATTGAAACTTGGTGTGCAAGTAACAGACTAAATTTCAATGTAAAAAAAATGTAAAATTATCACTTTTCAAAAAAAATAATTATTTATAAACATAATTATTATATTTGTAATGATAAACTTGAAAGAGTGACAGTAATCAAAGATTTAGGCATTACGTTTCAAAGTAATTTTAGTATTGATACCCTACTAATATTATTTTATACTCTAGTAAGATCTGTATTAGAATATGGCTGTGTAATATGAAATCCCAATACATGCTCCAGTTCAGATAGAATTGAAAAAGTTCAGAAACAATTTCTGATATATATATATATATATATATATATATATATATATATATATATATATATATATATATATATATATATATATATATATATATATATATATATATATATTATAAAGCCTACTATGCTATGCATGCATCGCCAATGTATATTTCTTACATAACACAATGTATTTTATTTAATGTACATACACTACAGAGTAGGGGAGAACTTTTGATGGTAATTTTCGTATGGAACATAATTCATATTCTTGATGTACCAGACTTATTATCTTTGTTACCGTTACATGTTACCTAACAAAAAACTAAGACCAAGGTTTGTCCTTTTTGAACTAAAAGAATCAAGCTCGCCATTATTTAGGTGTCTAAAATTACTAAATAAAATCTGTGTGTTTGATGTTAATATTGATATTTTTTACTGTAGTAAAACGAAGTTAAAAAATCAATTTTTAAATTCAATGAGTTAGTTTTTGTTCTACGCTTCGTAAAAAGCATACGTGATAACTCGAAACGTCAAAATTTGTCAGTTTTTCATTCTTTAATAAATACACAGTTACTTAATAGTTATTTATGGTACAATTGTGTTATTAGGGATTCTAACCGTAACGAAACCGTAACCGAAAACCGCACCGATATTTGACTTTTTTGTGAAAGCGTAACCGAAAACCGAAACCTGTATTTTATTTCTTCAAATATGGAAACCGAAAACTAATACAAAAAATAAGTTCATTCTGAAACCGAAAAAATAACCGAACCAAAATAATATCGGTATAAAACCGTAAATTTAAGAATAGGTATTTTTATTAATCCGCTTCTTTTTCGTAAAAACACTTTGCATGTCTTCGAATTTATAAAAAAAGTAGTTTCTTATTTTTAAAAAATCTGATGTGGCCAGCACATAACCTCTCGCTAGATATTTTACCTGGTTGTACGCATAAAACGAAAAATATTTTTAAATACAAATACATATATTCATTCAGTGACATTTATGTGTCAATTACAAACATTTGAATTTTTCGTCTTGAAGTAGTTTGATCTGAGATTTATTTACATCAAATTATTTTATATGCATTTCTATATCTCTAAATCTATAGAAGATGTAATAATGAATTTATATTTATCGAATAAAGAATTTAACGTTTAATATAAGTATTTACATAAATTTTCGATAAATAATATTTAGATGATTTTTTTCTTGTAACCAATTGTTACCAAAACTTAATCAACTCTTCCCATTATTATTATTGTTAGATTGAGGAATCCGTAGTTAAAAATTGTCTTAAGTCTTATATAAAACTCAAGAGGCCATTATGGCTACAACGACAGCCGAGTTAAACTCCATTCCGAAAGAGGCTATCTCGGAATGCTTCCAACAATGGCGGCATCGCTGGGAGAAGTGTGTGGAGTCCCAAGGAGACTACTTTGAGAGTGATTAGGTTTCCAACGCTCCAGGTATGCCAGTTTTTTTCCCCGGCCAAAGGTTGGAGACTTTTCTAACAGACCTTGTACATTTATTGTTTATGACTGAAATCTAGTTTCAATTTTGGATCTGCACAGTTTGTTACATACATACATAAAATCACGCATTTCCCACTTAGTGGGTTAGCACAATCCCGAAAGAATAAAAAAAAATCATCAAAAAAAAAACCGTCTCTCTTTCAACAACATTCTTACTAACCTGACATCATAGGTACAATATAAATTCTTCACTCTTGCCATATTAAAGTGACCGAATTACGGTAGCGAAATACCGCAACCGGACCACAATAATAGTTACGAAACAATCATCCACACATTCCTGTCTAAGCACACTTCTTTCGCCTCGGCCACATTCATAATCGCATTCATACACGCTCTTCTTCTCTTCCCACTCGGAAACTTTCTCTCTTTTAGTACCTTATCAATCACATCCATCCACTTACACACTGGACGGCCACGCAATCGAACACCCTCAATTTCACCAAGATATATACGCTTTACAAGCCGTTCACTCTTCATTCTCTCCACATGACCAAACCATCTCAATTGGCTAATTCCTACTCTCGTAACAACATTATTCCTAACCATACATTCTTCATACACCAAATTATTCCTCACGCAATCCCGTCTTAGATATCCACATACACCACGTAAATACCTCATTTCCACGGCAGTCACTCCCTTTTTATGCTTTCCCGTCCATGCCCAAAATTCACTTCCATACATCAAAGCAGGCATTAGCACTCCATTATACACACTTAAACGAGCTTCTCTAGATACGTTTACGTTTCGAGCAAACGTACCCATTACCTTACACCCCGCACTCACTCTCCTTTCAATTTCACTATCAATTCGACCATCCCTTGACATCATACTACCCAAATATACAAACTCATTCACTTGCTCCAGTTTCACTCCATCCACCAACACATTGCACACAGTTACCAACTTACTCCTTTCAAATACTAACACCTTTGATTTATTTATTTATTTATTTATTCAAAGTAACCCATCCATCCCACAGGATCAAGATCCCAATTACGGGGTGGATGCAAAATATATACAAATCCATTTACAATAATTAATGTTTCAACACAAGAAAGAATGTAAATTAAACATAAAGAAAAATAACAATGAAATAATACTACACAAATATATTTATCAATGCTTGCTTGAAGCGTCCTAGAGTTAAATGAAAAATATCTATTTCAACAGATAAACTATTAAAAATATAACATAAATGCCTGATGGGCGATCTAGCTTCATAATTAGTACGTACAAATATACATCTAAATGTATTCTTGTTTCTAGATGGTAATCGTGGAACGCAGAATGGAATACTACCTAAAGAAATGGAATCGTCTATAAAATTATTCACTATCTTATATAAATAGATAGAAGATTGCATTATTGTCCTATTTTCTAACGAAATCAGATTGAAAGTCTGTAGCAAGTAATTGTATGATGTCTCATGTGTAGGGTAAACACCGTAAATTTTAAAATAACAATACTTTAAAAATTTGTATTGTATCTTTTCGATAATATTGCTATGAACCTCATATATAGGATTCCATATCTGTAAGCAGTATTCAAGTTTTGAGCGTACAAAGGAGAAGTACAAAGTTTTTATGGTTTTTAACTTACAAAAAGAACGACAATTTCGAATTATGAAACCTAGTGTTTTGTAAGCAGACTTTACAATGTAATTTATATGTGGAATGAAAGAGAGCTTAACATCAAAAATGATTCCTAGATCTTTAAACTCAGTGACTCGATCTAGCTGATGGTGATTCATTTTATAAGTGTAGGATGTAAAAGAGTTTTTCACAGAATATGTCATAATTTTGCATTTTTGAAAATTGAAATATAGTTTACAAGATTTGGACCACAATAGAATGCTGTTTAAATCATCATGCAGCCTAAAACTATCCTCATGTGAATTTATTATTCAACATTCAACTCCAGATTCATACTTCTTCCAACTACATGTATTCTCTCTATCATTCTTCTGAGTTGCTCTTCATTTTCACCTAAAACAACTACATCATCCGCATACGCTAACGCAGGCACAATACTTTCACCAATTTGTACACCATCCATTTCACTCAACAGTTTGTTTCCTTGTTTTATATTAATACTAGCTTTATAAATAATGTTTTATAAAATTTTAGAAATTATTCCTGTTTCCGGGTTAGCTTCACGAAAGTAGGAGGCAAACTTGCAAAACACAAATTATATTCCCGTGTAATATGTTATTGGTATTTCGTGAATCGTGCACATATTTCCTTGAATTTACTCTAATTGTTTTCTTCCTGTTTGCACTGCATTTACGTTTGATTTTTCCCAGGAGCGCTGCTCGTGCAAATAAATTACCGAGTAATTGACCTAGTGGAATAATCTGAAGGAAGGAAATTTGTTTTATCGGGGTGCGGTCAAAGAACACGTGCTGTTTATTCTAACCTCCGCGGGAAACGTACGCATGGTGTTTAGTTTTACTGCGGAATATTACCATGTAATGTAATTTATTCTGGTTTGTAATGTTGGATTAATACATCTCAATTAAAGACCGCAACAGTGAAGGGAGTTATTAAGGGCTTATCTGATTTTAAAATTCAGATTGAATCATTTTCTTCCTACAAGTATACATACCTTCCAAACAATAAAAATTCTTTTACATGCTACAGAGAATGAAAATACAAATTACTTCAATGCGATAATGATTTGCAGCAAGAAATGTGTTTTTATATACAAATGAACATAATTTACTTTCTTGATATGTGAAATATGCGCAATGGAATTAATTCTGCTGCCTTTAAGTTATTAATTTAAAATAGTTACATATTTACTCATATCATTACTATCAAATGTGTTAATAAGAACGATTAATTGTTGGCTCACATGTTTGTTACAATATTATTCCATTGATCATATCTTATTAAATGAACAGGAGAAAATCTAATTATATTCCATGACAAAATTTCTTATGTTATACGAGTAGTACACTTGACACTCAAAGTTCTGACATTAATGAGCCTGTTTCATATATTACAAAAAGTATTTTAAATGAAAGTTTATGCAATATTTTTCTTATTAATAATTATTTTTTTAATTATTTGATGTTATTTTAGTAAATAAATAAATATACTATTATTTACGAAAGATGACTATTCAAGGTCATTTGTTCGAAGAAAGAATACACATCACTTTACAGCAGTAGCTTAGCAACATTTTGTATTAGAAAGAGAAAGATTATTTGACCTATGTCTATTTAATTTATGTGGTGTGACAGATACACGTAAATAGTGGCATTACTTTCTTAATACACTATAAATAATAATGACGTATGTCGTAGAGTTACAGATACCTAATTATCTACTGCACTGCCATCTGTGCTAATATTTACCCAGTGGCGTTGATGTTTAAATCAAATTATTATTCCTTGGTTCATAGGTTGTCTGTTCGCAAAAACATAAATGAAGAACATAAATCTTTCAGAAAAGCTTTATTTAGAAAGACACATAATTTCAAATAAATTACTCTTATTTTTTCAGTTAAAATGTGTCCATAAATATTTCATGTGTGCACGCCTATGCATTCAAAATGCAATGAAGTTATCTGCAAGTATTATTATATCAGACGGCTCACAAATGACCCTGAATAGTCATCTTTCGTGAATAATAGTTTACGAATATTGGCACAAAAATAGTTATGATAAACAACCCCCCCACTCCTTTATCGTAGAAGCACATACATTACGTCATTCACTGCCAATAGAAAATAGCTATTTGTGTATTAAGAGCGCAAAATGGGACATTGTCGATTGAGAGGTTGTTGCCGCGCGACGCAGGAGCGAGACATTCTCTCGAAATCGACAATGTCCATTTGCGCTCGAAACACACACAAGATTTTTTCTACAGTCGCCACAATGGGGTCCTCCATTATAACAAAATTAATTTTTTATTTATTTTTACTTATCGGTATTTTCCATTCTTCTTGAGCTATTGCTACAATCGAATCTAAGCATTTTATACTTTCGTTTTTGTAAATGAATGCCCCATTTTATTTTCACAGCAGTGCGGCATTTTGTTTGGTTATGTAACATACCGACAGAGCAGTTATATGTCAGATTGACTTGTTAAGTGGGTAATGTGTAACTACAGTGTCAATTCCTGACTTAACATTAAGAATGTAGTCAAGTAACATTTCTCAACATTGTATAGTTAGAAATTTGAGGAGCGAGCGTTTTTTCTACTTTGTCGCTCTAGAGCGGCAAAGTGACATTTTGCGTTGACAAAAGAAAGCGCAAATGGCTACTTTGTATATAGTCTGTAGAAAAACAGTTTTTCCATCACCTACATTTATTTTTGTTATTTAGATAAATAAACGTAGGCGATAGTTTGTCACATGTTAATAACGAACTTCTAATTTGACAATTGACGCTGACATTTTCCATTATAAATATTATAACATAGTAATAATGGGTAATACAGAACACACTCAATCTAAGTCGAACAGTTTACCGAAAGCTGGATGATGGCTGAAGGTGATAAAATAAAATGTAAAAACCCAACCATCAGCTCTTCGACCTACTGCTTCCAGCCACAATTTTTTTTTTCTTCGTATCTTTTGACATATTTATAAATTCAATAATAGGTTTGTTCCTAGCGCATTTTTGCAAGAAGGCATAATACGATACTGTAAATTACTCATTTTATATTGAATTTTGTATTATACAATACGAATCAAACTCAAAAATTTGACACTTGTCTGACAACTTTGACAATATATTTATCATAACACTTGTAACAAAACAAAACAAAATAGTTACCTGAACATTTTCTGTCAAGGCGTTAACCAGTTTTCGAAATGAACTTAGGTTTTCAAAGATCAAGTCCAATGCTGAGAAAAAAGTAGTTATTCAGGTGCTTCGTAAATGAAGGTAAAACTGTTATAGGAGATTGAATTTAAAAGAAATTGCTAATCTACATAAAAGTTTAAATGCCAAATTTAATATAACCATAAAAATATCTTAATAATTAAATAAATGCCACTATGGTCAAATTGTTACAATATAAAATCCAAGTCAATTCGCAGAGTATAAAATGTCGTTGCACCCTGCTATCAAGTTGGCCAGGAGAAACAATGGACTTGCAATAAAAGAGACTGTTGCCATTTTGTTTTATTCCGTTCGGAAGAAGGAATAAATGTCAGGAATGTTTTATTAGACTATCATTGGAAAACGGTTCTTCAGGGGATTTAATCGTAAATGAATTTGAAAAGATCTTGTGGTAAATAATAAAATGTATTGGTTTTTTCGCCAGAATTAAGTTTGAGCTATTGTTGTTTTCTGCTTTGTCAGGAAGTTGGAAGGACAGAGATTGCAGGAATTATTTCAAATAAATCCTGTAAACCTTAAATTATGACAGGGATATAAATAAAAATAAGCCACATTTCGAGCTTAAAGATAAAGTTAGACATAATAAATTTTAAGAAGTGGTATTTTTCGCTATTGTGAACTTGGTTTAACTTTTTACCTCCCGCTACCCTTGGTAAGGGAGGTATAGGGATCATGCTAAAAGTCGCATATCAAGATTTTGGTAAATGACCACGTTTTAAGGTCCCTAGAATCCAATTTTAACATTTTCGCGATGATGTGTGTGTGTGTGTGTGTGTGTGTGTGTGGATCCTCCACTCTAACTCAAATACTATCATTCAGAAAATTTTGAAACCTTATATTTCGAACTTTTTCTATAATGGAAAGAGCCCATTAAGTGATTTTGGTGTAAATCGGATAACCGGAAATGGCATTTTACTAGAAGCTCAAAATAGTTTTTCTTCGAAAAATTGTTTTAAATGTTATTTTTTCGACATTCATGTTATTATAAAAATTAAGGATTATTCATTTTTCTACAGAATTGCAATACTTTTTCTATATATTTTAGGGATAAATTTATAAAATTATCTATAATTTAAATCCCGGAGCTTACGCTTTAAACAAACAAAACTCCTTGGTTGCGCAGTTATTCAAATGTATGTAATTAACAGATAAATGCCACTGTCAAAGAACTAATTATTTAAAATTAATAATAGTAACGTTTTAAAAAGAAAAAAGTAAATAGAACAATAGGAAAGGAAATCAATACAGTTTCCAGCATATGTAGGTATGTATTTAGATTAATAAAAATTAACGATTCGCACAAAATACTATATGACAAGACAATTTTAACTACGGATTCCTCAATCTAACAATAATGGGAAGAGTTGATTAAGTTTTGGTAACAATTGGACAACCGGAAGTAGTAGTTACAAGAAAAAAATCATCTAAATATTATTTATCGAAAATTTATGTAAATACTTCTATTAAAGAACGTTAAATTCTTTATTCGATAAATATAAATTCATTACTATATCTTCTAAAGATGTAGAGATAAAGAAATGCATATAAAATAATTTGATGTAATAAATCTCAGATCAAACTACTTCAAGGCAAGAAATTCAAATGTTTGTAATTGACACATAAATGTCACTGTCAAAAATATTTGTATGCCACTGTCAAAAATATTTGTACTTCATTATGAAGATAATGAAAATTAAAAAAGTCATCAACGCAAAAGAATATACGTAAAAAAGAATATAAAAGGAATTTGCGAAAAAATGACGAATATAAAGGAAAGTAGAAAAAGAAAGTTTCAGGATATTGAATATAAAGAAAATGTATGTATTGTACGTAATTTATATTAAAATATCCCATAGATTTTGCAAATATATGTGAGAATTATTTTGTAGTGAGGCATGAATATATGTATTTGTATTTAAAAATATTTTTTTGTTTTATGCGTACAACCAGGTAAAATATCTGGCGAGAGGTTATGTGCTGGTCACTTCAAATTTTTGGATTAGTGAATTCTATTTTATCCCGGCAATTAAAATTTAATCATTTTATTATTAAAAAAGGTAGTTACTTGGATTAAACTAGACTATATTTTGAGAAATAAATTACCAAAATTAGAATATAATTCTCTAATCCAAATCTTTTTTGTGACTCGGGCGGTACATGGCGGGAACTAGTGCTGAAAGTTGGATATTTCACATGAGTGTGAAGTTTGGGCCACGAGCCGAAGGTGAGTGGTTTAATCACGCGAGTGTGAAATACCCTTTCAGCACGTGTTGTACACGATACTTTTTCGACGACCACAATTTGTTGAATTGACATAACGGGGTGTTTTCTTTAAAACAACCAGCGGTTTTTTGGGCGAACTAATGACTTTAGAGAAAAAATGTTCAATTCAAAAAGTGATCAAGAATAAGGGGCTAATAAAACACTAATAACAAACAACAATAACAAATTATGGCATGCACTGTTACCAAAATTATCAAATTTTCATTGAAATTATGTTAATATTTTTATTTCTTAAAAATAAGACGTATTAGAACAAAAATAATAAGCCCATTATTAGTAACAATACAATTTATTACAAAGTAAAAAAAAAAACAATGTAAAATTTACATAAAAATATTAAAACAAATTATGTTAACATCATTGCTATCAGAATCCATCAAAAATTATGTTAAAATCTCATAAATCAGTGTCCAACCTTCTTAATCTGTGTAAATTCAGCAAATTATCTGCAATTGTCAAACTTTTAAATAGTATATTAAAGAACGTGTTTTATAAGACATGTTTTTTTCGCACGCGTCAAAATTTAGAAAACGAGCGTTAGCGAGTTTTCTAATTGACAAGTGCGAAAGAAAGTCTTATAAAATGAGTTCTTTATACTATTTTTTATATTTTGCGCCTTCTACAATAACATTTACTTACTCAATTTGTGATTATATTTGTAACCATTTGTACATTTTCATGTAAATAATCTTCCCTAAATAAATAATAATAATAATAATTTCGACATTATATTATTAAAATGAATTGTCAATTTACTAAAAATAAATTAGGTAAAAATGGGTTAAAGAAACATCATCTAGTACCAACCGTCTAAAACAAAAAATTGCGTATCGAAATGAAGGTCATTACGATACGCAATTGCGTATTGTAATGACTTCATTATGAACGCAAAATATAAAATACAAATTTTTAGGTTAGTTCGCTCAGTTATCGCAGCGTGTGATAAAATCATATCACACGATTGCGGACGCATCTGATTGGCTAACAAGTTTTCATATCACACAGCTTTGCTAGTGATGTGCAATGACCAACTTTCAGTACTAGTTGAGCGTGTTAATTTATGTACTTTTCGTAGTGGTCGTCGGAAAATATTGTGTTGGCCACACCAGATTTTTATTTCTGAAATCCTCAGTTAAACTGTATTTACGAGAAGTTCTTGTCTTGATTTAAATGAAATTAAGTGAAATTGACGGTTTGCGATTGTATGGACATATGCAAATGGATGCAATTAGTACATGTCAGCGTGAATAATACAGTGCATACCTATGCATTAAAGGCTTCGTTTGCCATTATGAATATGGACGAGGTGATAGTTGTGTCTGGACAGGATGTCGATCATAAGTGGCAGAGATTGATTATTAGATCAATTGACGGTAAATTGTGTCAAATCACTTCACAAAGACAAACAGTGATGGTTGGTAAATTCTCGGCAAAACAGTTCTGGTTTATGCTTTTGAAATAAAACTCAAAACTTTAATGAGTGCAACATAATTACTGAAAAAAATATTGTACACTTCCGAACATTTTAACTTTGGCTTCATGTTGACTACAGTTGAAACGTTTAAAGGTCTAAGCCATTGTATTTTCATACGTAATATAACAAGTGATATGATTATCATCGATGATATTCTCGAGTGAAACCGAGTTGCAGATTCGGTTTCACGAGCAATATCTTCGATTATTAATCATATCACGAGCTTATATTTAATGAGAGAATATAATGAATTTTTGTGACACATTATCTATGCTGTTAACCTAACTTTTAATATATTGCATTACAAAATTGTTAATTTAAAAATCTTATTATTTGCATCATTGTTGATATCAACCCAACGATTATCGCACATTTTTATACTCAAAATTAACTGTCAATGTCAAATAAAGAAAACAAATATAAATAACTTTTTGTTTATACTTTAACGTTGAAAATACACAAAACACGTCTCAGGTTTTTACTAATACTGAATATATGTGTCATTCAAATCTAATAAAATTCAAACCATCGCTCTTAGAAAACATGAAATTAGGTATGTAACTTTTTAAAATTTTAAAATATTTATCCTTTATTCGAAAAATTAACCAAAAATCAACAATTATAGAGCTATGTCACAGATATAAGAACAATGATATTCCAAAAATAAACTGATACCGACAAAATATCAAATTTTCTTTTTAAATATGTAAAGAATTAACAACAAATTTTGCATAATAGGCACTTGCGTGCTGCTGAAAAACTGATTTCTATCACTAAATACCTAAAGTAAAGTTGAAAATGTATGTAAAGATATAAATTTTATTTTAAAAAATTATATGTTTTTTAATAAATTAAGAAAGAAGATTTTCTTTGACGTCATTATTTTGAACTGGAGAAAGGGATGCATTAAAGAATGTAACCTGTAGATGGCGAACGAGTGCAAGTTTTAATTTGACTTTGACATTAGTTCATTTTTCTGTCACTGTCTCTCTTCTTTATTATTTACAATTTGCGTGGTTTCTCTTACTTTTATGACGTATTTCAATTTGTTAAGCAGGATTTTGAAGGATTGTAACTTAGCTTATACTCGTACAAGATTGAAATGACAAACGAAAATATTAACCTCCAAACTATTATTCTAACGTCAAACAGATGATCTGTCATGTTTAAATTACCCGCACATGCCGTTGCTATTGGACGTACCGATGTTATTGCTTTACGGTCATTCATTGCTTCCGCGTAATTCTACGTCATACATGGCGGTAATTTAAATATTAAAATTTCATTAATTTTTTCTGACCAATTAATGAAAACTTTGTCAAAAGAAAAAATATGGATAGCAAGTTTTGATCGTCTCTTCAAAAATATTAAATAAAAAAATCTGGTGTGGCCAACATAATACCTCCCGCCATTACAGACCGAGTCACAAAAATGATTAAGTCAATTCTTATTTTTGGATTAGCGAATTTTACTTTAATTTTGACAGTTTATGTCATAAAATATAGTCTAATCTAATCCAAGTTACCACCTTTTTTTAAACCCCTCAACAGGATTAAATCCCAATTACAGAGTGGGTTCACATTCACACACATACATGCCTTAGTGGGATTCGAACACAGAGCCCCGAGTGCACTCATGACATGAGGCATTGCTCTAACCATTGAGCCACCGGAGCTATAATAAAATGAAGATTAAATTTTAAATACCGGGATAGAATAGAATTCACTAATCCAAAAATGAGGATTAGCTTAAACATTCTTGTGTATCATCAATTGTTATTAAGCTAAATACATACCTACCTACATATTTACTTATTCTGAAAACTGTATTGAATTCCTTTTCTATTGTTCTATTTACTTTTTTCTTTTTAAAACGTTACTAATATTATTTTGAAATGATTAGTTCTTTGATAGTGACATTTATCTGTCAGTTACATACATTTGGATAACTGCGTTTTGTTTGTTTAAGCGTAAGCTCTGGGATTTAAATTATAAATAATTTTATAAATTTATCCATAAAATATATAGAAAAAGTATCAATGCAAATCTATAGAAAATTTAATAATCTTTAATTTTTATAATAGCATTAGTCTCGAAAACATAACATTTAAAGGTATTTTTCGAAGAAAAACTATTTTGAGCTTCTAGGAAAGTGCCATTTTCAGTCATCCGATTTTCACCAAAATCTAATGGGCTCTTTCCATTACAGAAAAAGTTCGATATACAAGGTTTAAAATTTTCTGAATGATAGTATTTGAGTTAGAGTGGAGGATCCACACACACAGACATCATCGTGAAAATGTTAAAATTGGATTCTAGGGACCTTAAAACGTGGTCATTTACCAAAATCTCGATATGCGATTTTTAGCACGATCCCTATACCTCCATTACCAAGGATAGCGGGAGGTAAAATGGCATGCAAGTAGCCCATTGATAAAAATGTGGAGCCTCTTTTCGTTCATTTAAAAACGCGAAGACGATCCCCTTAAACTCCAAATTTTGTGATCATGAGTTTTGTGCGTTAGGTTATGTTTAGGTCATTAATATCGGAGTGCCACTTTTGTCAATTTTTTCTATTGGTTGGACATTTGGACTTCAAAATGAATAAGATGCAAATTGATTTATTCAATTCTTAGATGAGGACCGTTTTTTGCAGTATACTGTATTACGTAAAAGTACACTGAGAAAAATGACTGGTTTTTAGCAAATAAATATTCATAATTAAGGGGTACTTCATTCATTCAATTATTGCA
This sequence comes from Harpalus rubripes, assembly GCA_963082715.1. Lineage (NCBI taxonomy): Eukaryota > Metazoa > Arthropoda > Insecta > Coleoptera > Carabidae > Harpalus > Harpalus rubripes. The sequence continues at coordinate 11,471,206 of OY720450.1, forward strand.
ACTTTGGAACAAATACAATTTAATCTTTAATATGAAATGTATTTTATTCATTCAGTTATATTATTTATTTGACCGTCATTTATTTCATTTAAATTTAATTTAATTTTCTCAAATAAACTAATATATGTATGCTTAGCATTTAAAATTGAGATTTTTAATAAATAAATTTATAATTTTCTGAATTATTTATTTGTTTCTTACAAATATGTAATTGTTTAGAATTAAATTCGTAATATATTTGTGTAAACTTTATCTTAATTATAATGAAAAATAGTTTTTATTGTATGAATCTATATTTATTTGTCACAAATAAATATTATTTTTGGCAAAATAATATTTCCATTGAGTGAACAATGTTCTATTTGCCAAATGACGATTTTAAGTGAAGTGTGACTTGTATGGACTTATTCATTTGTTGTACGCTGCATCTTGTTTATGGTGGTGCTCATTTGTGACAGTATTCATTTCTGGCGATTTGTTTTTCATTCGTGTGCTAAAAAGTAGTGAATATGTGTGACGAAACAGTGAAAAATATATTACTTGAGTGGAGTTTTGGATATTTGCTTTGCATTCAGTGTATCTTTTATACCTAGGCACATGCATCGGTATCTGTACAGATTGTGTATTTATACTTTTATAATTTTTTATTATATGTACATTAATATACTTACTTAATGGGGTCTAGTGGCCGCGTGCCTGAGTGTCAGGTCGAGAATCTGGGGAACCGGGTTCGATCCCGACCGACGCCAAATATTTCCAATTTTAAATGGCACAAAATTTACCCCTGTGGTGCACTCTCCACGCCAGCAATGAGTGCCCGTGAGGTGACGCCTGGTAAGCGCCCATACGGTGCAAATATATCATCTTTACCGATATCTGCGTACAAGTAGATTGGCACACCCAGCAACGGGTAATAAGCCGTGATGATATATTTATTTATTTATTTATTTAATATACTTAAGGATTAAATTTGTGTGTTAATAAAAATATGGTGTACGAATAAATTAAATGTACTAGTCTTCATTTAATTATTTTCCTTAAATTTTAATCTATTTAGAGTGGACAGGTTATGAGAGGTAGATATTTAAATTTGGTTCAAATAAATTATTATATATCCAATAATAATGAAATAAATTTACAGTTCACGTAATTATATCTTTTTCTCAGTGTATATAGAGAAATATTTAGAGAGAGGATTATTCTAAGAACTGTAAAACAAATAATGAATCGAACCGACAACAAGTACATTCAGAATATCTCGTTGAGAAGAGATTATGCAGAACAATGAATCTAATGCTGAATTGTCTGAATAGGACTACTCGTAGTTTGTTCACCCTCGAAAGTTCAATTGTAAAACATCAGGTGAATAAGAGTCTGTACTCCCTTCAGTTCCTTCCACTTCAGAGCAACACGACGCCTCAGTCTCAATCGTATCTCAACAAATCCAAAACTATTCGTCGCGCGTCAAATAAAACAAAGCAGCAGTTGGCGACGCCGTCGACAAAGGCGACACCGGAGGCATAAGCGCGCGCGAATGGTTTTATGGATGATGTTTTCGAACCGAATGAATCTGTCAAATTGAATTGAAGTGTGTATTTTTCTCGCCACCGGAGAAGACACGTTCTATTTATTTTTGCTCTTTCCGCTCCTGTGAGTTTGTCGACTGGGAGCTGGCGTGAAATTTAAAATGGACCCTCATCAATGGAGCCCTTTGCATTTTTCCCTTTTTAACTGAATCCTTCGTTCCTTCTTAACTCTTCACTAACTATTCATAGGTTTTGGAAGTTTTTAAATTTGCCTGTGTAAAAAAGAATAAAAATGAACATTCGTTTACTTGAGAAAATCAACTGCAACTGCTTTCGCAGACTTCGTCAGAATAATTCGAGCGAAAATAAGAAGTTTTCCATAGTTTTCCATTAAAGATTATAGAAAATCATTTTTATTTGAGTTCTCCTAAAGGTGCATTCACAAACGAAAATTAGGTTTATGGTTTTTGTTTAGGTTTAAGTAAGTCCTTCATAAATTTTTAAGTTTAAATTACCTGAAAATTAGTTTTGATATGTGCAGACATCTATGTTAAATGCTTCAAAAACAAGATTAAAATATCGGTAGAGCAGTACTCAACAAGACACTATGAACTATGGCATATTACTTACATAACACTATAATGTAATTTCTTTATAAAAACACTAAATAAAAGATACACAAAGAAAATAATAATAGATATTATGAAAAACAGTACTTAACAAAATCTGATGTGGCCAGCACATAACCCTCACGCCAGATATTTTACCTGGTTGTACGCATAAAACAAAAAATATTTTTAAATACAAATATACATATATATATATATATATATATATATATATATATATATATATATATATATATATATATATATATATATATATATATATATATATATATATATTCATGTCTCACTACAAAATAATTCTCACATATATTTGCAAAATCTATGGGATATTTTAATATAAATTATGTACAATACATACATTTTCTTTATATTCAATATCCTGAAATTTTCTTTTTATACTTTCCTTTTCTTTTTCTTTATATTTGTCATTTTTTCACAAATTCCTTTTATATTCTTTTTTACGTATATTCTTTTGCGTCGTTGACTTTTTTTTTATTTTCATAATCTTCATAATGATGTACAAATATTTTTGACAGTGGCATACAAATATTTTTGACAGTGACATTTATGTGTCAATTACAAACATTTGAATTTCTTGCCTTGAAGTAGTTTGATATGAGAATTTTTACATCAAATTATTTTATATGCATTTCTTTATCTCTAAATCTATAGAAGATATAATAATGAATTTATATTTATCGAATAAAGAATTTAACGTTCTTTAATATAAGTATTTACATAAATTTTCGATAAATAATATTTAGATGTTTCTTTTCTTGTAACTACTACTTCCGGGTGTCCAATTTTTATCAAAATTTAATCAACTCTTCCCGTTATTGTAAGATTGAGGAATCCGTAGTTAAAAATGTCTTAAGTCTTATAGTATTTGAGAAATCGGGGATCCAACATCCACACACTCACATACGGACATCATCGTAAAAATGTTTTAATCGGATTCTAGGGACCTTAAAACGTGCTTATTCACTAAAATCTGGATATGCGATTTTTAGCATAAATTCAATAACTCTCTTAGCGAGAGGTAATAATTAGTAAAAAAAATATTGCATAAACTTTCATTTAAAATACTTTTTGAAAAATGTGAAACAGGCTCATTAATGGTGATTAGCAAGCTTGCAGTTTTATAATAAAATATAAGGTTTTGTGTTTTCTTGTTGACTTATTTTAACCATCTAATAACACGTCACGCTCAGTGATATTTTCTTTTTGCACTTGTAAATTTTGAGAAATCGGCACTTGTCCACAAAGCCGTCATATAGAAACTTGTTCTATAACCTAAAAAGACACAAATTTATTTCGCAGATTGGATTTTTCGTTCACCTGCAGCAAATGGGAATTTATCGTTTCAATATCAGTGCTGCGATATTGTATATAAAGCTTAAGAAATACGACATTTCATCGAGAATAGGGGAAAATGTCTTTAATTATAACAAATGAAATGCTTCACTCGGAATTAATAAAAACATGAATCAATATATTGAAAAACCATTACGTAAAAAGCTTTTATGATAATAATTTATTAATTAGTACGTCATTATACTTTGTGGGAAATTTAAACCTTATATTTATTCAAATTTATTTCGTGGTAACATTCTTTTCTTGTCAACTGTAGTAAATAATTATACAGAATGTATGACAACTGCAGGTAGAACTATAAGGGCATATACAGGCTGTCTCACAACTCGCGCCCCAGAGCGAATGAGAAAACACGAGACTGCACTCGGATGTGTAATTTCGAAGAAAAAAAGAATCTAGCTTAAAAGATATTCGAGAAAAGACGTCTTAAAATTGACCATTCAGAGACCTACACCTTTAACGTGTTTGCCGTAATTTTACGTTACTAGGGTTTTATACAAATCAAATCTTCTTTAAAATGTGTGGGCGACTGTAGTTTTCGAAAAATGTCAGTGTCAAATTAAATTTGACATGGTAAATAAAAAAGGCAAATTCTTACCATGTATTCAACCGCTGACTACTTAGAAATGATTATAATTTTCGGAGAATGTGGACGTAACGCCAGAGCACGAGTCTATTCGGAACGTTTTTCGGATAGAAATCTTATGGATCATAAAGTGATATTGAGAGCCATCGCAAGGACGCATGAGACCGGTCAAGTTATGCCAGATCAAATGACAATAATATTTTCGTTTAACACATTTTACACAGCTGCTACAACACGTTGCACTGTACGATATAAATAATGATCTCGGATGACACCTTCGCTAACCTAAATTTGTTGACAGTGAAAAGTCAACTCTAAAGTGTCAAAATTACAGTAAGTCAAATAAATTTTGTAACTCACTAGTAGTATTTTTAAAACCTAGCAACCAGTTTTATTTTGTAATAATATCATCACACCTCAAGATGCAAGCAGCCGCAAATAATTTTCTTCTATTTGTTGGCAACCTATTGTCGTCGGCAAGTGTCAGTTTCGTCTGGGGCGCGAGTTGTGAGACATTCTGTATTACTGACCAAAGTGAGTAAAAAAAGCTTAATCAGTATGGATGCTATCTTTAATAGTTTTCGAGATATAAGGCACTGAAAAATGAGTTTCTACGGGGTTTACCTCTGCTATCTCGAAAACTATAAGAGTTATGACCGATTAAATGAGAATTTTTGTTTACCTTTGAAAGATCACGTTATATGTGCTTTTGTTTTTCAAAAAATCTAATAATTGTACTAAGTAAAATGTTGTGGCGACCTTATAGCCAATATTTAATTTTCAAATAACTTCTTTACTATTAGATATTCAGAAAATATTTAATTTAATATTTCATTATTATTTTATAGTCTAACATGTGGTGCGCTTTTGGGGGGCCATCTTAGATGTGCTTTCGTTTTGACAAAAATTCTCATAGGTTACTAGAAAATGGCGGAAAACTGAATTTGGTCGCTATTTTCATTTTGAACTTTTAAACTACTAGTAATTAAGAAAAATGTTTCTAATAAAAAAGTTATATATTTTTATTGTCTATCCAGCAGCTTACGTAAATAATTTTTCTATTAGTAAATTTTCGAAATATAACATAAAACCCATAATTGATTTTTAGTCTAAAAAATACTTTTTTTCTCTTTCGATTGGTATAAGAGTTATTGTGTTTTAAATTTATTTTACCCTCAAAATCTTAGATTTTTCATTATTTTTCATGACATTTCATTAGCTTTACCTTCCGTCACCTTTAGGTAAGGAAGGTTTTGTCTTTGGTCCAAAAAATTGGTGGTGAGTTTTTAATGAATAAGCACGTCTTAAGGTCCCTAGAGTACGATTTTACTATTTTTACGATGATGTCTGTGTGTGTGTGTGTGTGTGTGTGTGTGTGTGTGTGTGTGTGTGTGTGTGTGTGTGTGTGTGTGTGTGCGTGTGTGTGTGCGTGTGCGTGTGTGTGCGTGTACGTGTGCGTGCAGCCATCACCGTAAAAATAGTAAAATCGTATTCTACGGACCCTAAAACGTGCTTATTCATCAAAAACTTACCACCGATTTTTTTGACCAAAGACAATACCTTCCTTACATAAAGGTGATGGAAGGTAAAAATTAACCGAAGTTGTATCTGTTATAGTTTCCGAGATCTCAATGGTAGCCTACGAAATCAGGATATCCTGTATATCTAACATATTGACCGCTATCTTTGTCAGGTTTTCTTTGATTCTAGTACAAAATGGCCTCCTTCTCGGAAACAGTTGAAGATCAGACCTATGCTGATTAAGCTTTCCTTACTCATTTTCGTCAGTACGATGCCCTTAAAGTTAGTACCTGAAATTGTGATACACCTTGTAAAATGTATTTAATTGTTTAGGTATTAGTTAATTAGTAAGTAAGTAAGTTCAATCCATAATCTAAATAACTTGTAGTATGTATGTTTTAAATAGAATTTCGAGTTCACTAAATTATATTTAAATTGCATAAAAAGTAAAAGTAAAGAAATTAACATTTTATTTCCAATTTTAAAATACCTACATTCATGCAACTTTTTGTTCCTTATAAAAGCAGTATCCATTTCTCAATTCTGCTGCAAGAAGAAAAGAAATCACGAACCGATTCCTTTTTCTTTCTTGGTCTCTTGGTTGCGTGCCAGTGTTCAACATTTCCCATTTCCCTCACAGAACAGCTGATTGTAAATACGCGGAGGCATAAGTTAACAGTATTCATTTCTTTCTCTGCTTTATTGGTTTCTTTCGTGCGTCAAACAACTCATTTACACGAGTAATACGCAAAGAGTGACGTAATCAGGAAGGCCCATCATGTCTGAATGTGTGAATAGGAAGGAAAGTATTAAAACGTGTAAGATACTCGTAGATCGTAGATGATTGATTTGTATATAAATTTTCAGTTTTTACGTATACTTTTAGAGCATGAATAATACTTATATAGTTATTTAAGTATTAAGTGCTTCCTGCCGATTGAGGATAATCTGATACAGTTAGAAGAGCACTTACTGACCGCAATGCTTATTAAGTTTTTTTGCAAGAGTGAGACAAAAAATTAATAAAAATAAGATTTGTAAATTATTTATGTATTAAAAAATTTTAGATATCATTTTTACTTTCCGTCATACCTTTAGGTAAGGAAGGTATTGTTTTTGGTCAAAAAATTCGATGGTGAGTTTTTAATGAATAAGCACGTTTTAGAGTCCCTAGAATATGATTTTACTATTTTTGCGATGTCTGTGTATATGTTTGCGTGCATGTGCGCGCGCGCGCGCGCGCGCGTGTGTGTGTGTGTGTGTGTGTGTGTGTGTGTGTGTGTGTGTGTGTGTGTGTGTGTGTGTGTGTGTGTGTGTGTGTGTATGTGTGTGTGTTTGTGTGTGTGTGTGTGTTTGTGTGTGTTTGTGTGTGTGTGACGATTTTTTCCCTGTCGATACCTCCAACAATACAATTCTAAAAATTAAAATTCTTTCGTATTCTTCTTCGTTACATCCATATGAAGAGCTGATTAGATTTTGAAAGTACCCTCATTTGAATATTTTAACAGTTTTTCTTGAAAAAACGCTGTTAAATATCATTTTTTCACATTTAATATTATTATAAATATTAAAGAATATTTTATTCTCTATACGATTTAATTACCTACATTTTATACTACATATTAAATGGATATTGAGTTAAAAAATCTGATGTGGCCAACACCAAACGTCCCGCTACTTAATTTTTATTAATTTAAATATACATACTTACATATTTAGTTATTGCGGAAACTGTATTAAGATCCATTCCATATAACTAGGGTTCTATTTACTATTTTTTTTTTAAAACGTTACTGTTATTAATTTGAAATGATTAGTTCTTTAACAGTGACATTTATCTGTCGGTTACATACATTTAAGATATGAACTGTGTAACCAAGGAGTTTTGCTTGTTTAAAGCATAGGCTCCGGGATTAAATTTATAGATAATTTTATAAATTTATCCATAAAATATATAGACAAAGTATTAATGCAAATCTGTAGAAAATTTAATAATCTTTAATTAATCTCGAAAAATAACATTTAAAGGTATTTTTCGAAGAAAAACTATTTTGAGCTTCTAGTGAAGTACCATTTCCTCTTATCCGATTTTCACCAAAATCTATAATGGGCTTTTTCCATTACAGAAATAGTTCGAAATACAAGGTTTCAAAATATTTTGAATGATAGTAATTGAGTTAGAGTAAAGGATCCACACACACATACACACATGAATACACACAGCCATCATCGTGAAAATGTTAAAATTGGATTGTAGGGACCTTAAAACGTGGTCATTTACCAAAATGTCGATATGCGATTTTTAGCACGATCCCTATACCTCCCTTACCAAGGGTAGCGGGAGGTAAAAATTATCAAGAAATTAAATTTCATAAAGCAGCCAGCTATGCAATAACACTGGAAACAGCTAATATAAATAAAAAAAATTCTGATAGACAGATATCAATGTCAAGTGCGATAGTATGTTTGCCTTATAATTTTACTGCAAATATGTTAACAATTCTAAGAAACTTTCTATTTGGAATTTGTTCAAAATACATAGAACTGGAAGGTACTGGAAATATAGTCTTTCGCAATAAACTGTCTGTATGGAATTTTTATGATAAAATACATAGAACTGACGGAAGGTAATATGCTGGCCACACCAGATTTTTAAAGTAAGCTTTGATCATTGTTTTTATTTACTTACCGCCGCGTCCCCTGATTGGTAAGTAATGTCAATCACTATCGATCAGTAATTTGTAAATAGAACCTACTACCTTGGAAACCTCATCTGTAAAAATTGAAAAAAAAACTATCGTGCAAAAAAATAAATAACGATTGATAAATGTAATTTTCTACTCCTGCTGTTAAAATGTGACAACGTACTGGTTAATGTTCTAAACTAAATATTAAAATGTGGCTTCGATCGTTTTGGACATGACGTGAAGTGAGTTATGACTAACAAATGATTTATTAAGTATGGGCCGAATATAGCTGCTGGAACTAACTACCATTAGGTAAAAGGGGACAATTACGCTGAAATGTCTTATGAAACGTACATTTTATACTATTTTTTCTAATTTGGCCCTTTTCTCAAAAAACATTTAAAAATATACGTTATTTCAGGTTTAGTAATTTCTATTTTGGTTGTTTCATAAAGTACATATTAAAAAACCAAAATAAAAAAAGATTATAATGCAGGGCTATTACAAAATTATTTGATTTGCAAGCCCTTTATCTCTGCCATACTTTAATAAACAACAAATTACTAATTCACTAACTCAACTCCCTTTCAGTAAAGGATAGAATCCTTCTACATGACCTTCCGATCTAGTCTAAAGGTTGTAGACCGGTCTCTCTGGGAATACACAAGCGTGTTTACATAGGAGATATGCGCGAGTTAGGGCCTCATTGAAATGTGTATTGGAATCCCCTCGGATTCACACATACTGTATCTCCATAAAGCGGACGGTAATGTCTACATTGCCACCATGAAGGGTGAGATCCGAGATCTGGATTGTCTTGCGGTAAGAGGACTTACGAACGTTTTTAAAAAGAGAGAAAAGTTTTTTTTATGTATTTAAAGCGAATGAAGAGTTGAATTGAAATATATAAATGTTATACCGGATGTATACTTTCTTTAACAATAGGAAATACAAATATTAACATTGAGTTAACAGTTTGTAAATATGAAATAAATTGTGGAAAATTGTCAGCCATCGGGATTCGAACCCGAGACACCTCAGCAGTTATACGACGTTAAAAGTGAAAGATTGTTCAGGCATCGAGAGGAGAGCAGCCAATAGCTTAGTTGGTTAGAGCGAGGGGTTGGTCACTTAAGAAGAAAGCGTACAATTCAATTTTAATTCCACTAATTCTTCTAATTCCTAGCTAATTCCACTAATTCCCAAGTAATTCCACTAATTCCCAGGTAATTCCTCTAATTCCCAGGTAATTCCTCTAATTCCCAGGTAATTCCGCTAATTCTCAGATAATTCCTATCCAATTCCTATAATTTTTGATAATCAATACCTTGATTATATACATACTTTGTGACTTTTATTCTTAGTAATTTCAAAATTATGTGGTATCTAATCCATTTTTGTGTTAATACGCTCTTAGTGTTTAAATATACTTTTGAAAACACCTCTTCTTTAATGTTATAGTAAAAAATTAAAATTATATTAGATTTATGGATATCTGACACATAATGGAAGTCAAAGTAAAAGCTAAAAGTAAGGATAAAATTAACTGAAAAACCAAAGATAATACCAATACAAAATAAACATGGCAACAGAAAACTGGACAGAAATAAACATGCCACAGAATTTATTAAATATCGTTCACTTATTTTCCATTTTATTATAAATATATTAATTTTTAATATTGAACATGCTACTCAAACTAGTCCAATTTTTAACTTCATTTAAATTCATTTAAATAATAAAAAATGGGTTGTTATGTTTAAAAAGCTTAACATAGAAATTAATTTTTTCAAAAATTGTCGATCACTAATTTATATCAATGTAAACAAAAGCTTTCTTTATAAAACTGTTTTTACAGATTATAGATATTCGATTCCATTTTTGAGAGAGATAAAGAAGTGACCGTTTTTAAGTAAAAACAAAAAAGTTGTGTTAAGCCGGAAGTGGTTGATTATGGTAAATTTTTTTATTGTTTTATATGTAGAATTTTCTGCTGAATTCAAGGACAAAATAAAAATTTGGCCTACTATTTAAATAAGAAAGTTAGGAACATTTCCGGTTAAACCGGAATAATAATTGTTTTGAAAATATTTTAGTTGAAACGGGTATGTCGGAAAACCTCTAGGTACCAAATTTCGTAAAATATAATTGAATAGTTTTGAAAATGTTTTTTAAAAAAAAAATATTTATTATTTTTAATTTATTATTATTATAGTTTATTATAAAATTTAAAAGTTATTTTCATATGTTACAATTAATTAATAAATCCTTATGATATTTTTAAAATTTAGAACTGAGATGGATTAAAAAACGTGAAAAATATATTGATATCTAGAACATATATTTAGACTATAAACCAAGGCAATTGTTATAATTTTAGTGAATTCCCTAAAATTCTAGTTATTTCCTAGGTAATTCCTTCAATTCCTAGTGAATTCCTTCAATTCCTAGAGAATTCCTATAATTCTGTGTTAATTCCTTTAATTCCATGTAAATTCCTCTAATTCCTAGCTAATTCTTGCCAATTCCTACTCAAGTGTACAACTAATTCCCAAGTGGTCAACCCCTCGGGTTAGAGCACTGTCCCGGCAAGATAGGTGTCTCGGGTTCGAATCCCGATGGCTGACAATTTTTCACAATTTATTTAATAGGAAATACAAATGTTTAAATTTTAATTTCGATCTAAGTCTAAAGGTGCATTCACAAATGAAAATTAGGTTTAAATTTATGGTTTATACTTTAGATTTAAAGACTTTGGCCGCATATTATGTAATGACTCCATTCACACTTCAGAATTTAGAGTTTCTAAATCCAAATCATAAAGCTAAACATTGAAAGGTCCAAAATTTAGGTTTATGATTTAGTTTGACGTCCCAAACTTCACCAATGAGAACGAGTCTGAAATGACATAGATATAAACACCCATCTTTATTTAGTATCCACTTGGTGGATTCGGGTTTTTAAAAAAATGCGAGAAGAACATGGAGACTGTCATAACTTAATTGCTGAAATATAACCAATAATGCCAAGCAAATGACAGTTTCACTGCGCACAGGTGTCTTGTTGAGTACTGCTCTTCCGATATTTTAATTTTGTTTTTGAAGCATTTACATAGATGTCTGTACATATCAAAACTAATTTTCAGATAATTTAAACATACATTTATGAATGACTAAAGGTGCATTCACAAATGAAAATTAGGTTTATAGTTCTTGTTTAGGTTTAAGTAAGTCATTCATAAATGTAAGTTTAAATTACCTGAAATTTAGGTTTGATATGTATAGACATCTGTGTAAGTGCATACTAAATAAAGATGAGTGTATATATCTATATCCTTTCAGACTCGTTCTCATTGGTGAAGTTTGTGACGTCAAACTAAATCAAAAACCTTAAGTTTGGACTTTGCATTGTTTAGCTTTATGATTTGGATTTAGAGACCCTAAAGTCTGAAGTGTGAATGGAGTCATTACATAATATGCGGCCAAAATCTTTAAATCTAAAATATAAACCATAAATCTAAACCTTATTTTCATTTGAGAATGAACCTTTACTTAAACCTAAACAAAAACCATAAACCTAATTTTCATTTGTGAATGCACCTTAAGTTTTTACCTATTAATTTTAGAGGAAAGTGTAATGGAAAAAAAAATGTTCGGAAAAGTTCACACATTGCCATTGAGTACTAAGTTTGTTTTTCAATTGTTTCTTATGTAAGAGTTAGGCCCGGTTTTTCCATCTGTGGATAAAGTGTCAGTTTACTTAACTGCCATGTAAAAGAAAAGTATTGCATCTTACATGACATGGTATAATTTCGTCAATTTACGCTCTAATATTAATGCAATATTTTCATTTTATCTGGCAGTTAAATTAATTGACACAATATTATGAACGCACTTTTATTATAGAAGCGCTTTTATGGACGTCTTGTGATGAGTGTGCTCCATAAAAGTGTGCTCGTAATACAGGCCTTTACCTTGAAGAAAAAAATATAATAAATAAGTAAAAATAAATACTAAAACAAATGCCAAATCTGTCTTTCCACAATTTTAGCTAAGTTTAATATATAAGTTACATTGGTACAACAGGCCATAATTCGTACAACTGAAGTACTCAATGGATGGACATTTTCATGCTGTACACTTTTCTTCATTACACGTTTGTTCTGAAATAAATAATTAAAAACTTATAGAAAAGCACCCGGTAGAGACAGAAGGTAATGCGCTAGCCTCATCAGATTTTTTTCACAAAATTGTAAGTACCTACATATATTACAACAGATGATGATGATAACGTAATTGGAATTAAAATTGTAAACAACTTTGTACATTCATTTTAAAAACGACAAAAATGTTTCCCAGAAGAGACCTCAAACTCAAGCCTCCCTAATTAAATTTATAAATATTCCAATTCTCATTTGCGACACTTTACAAGCAAACTTCTACACCATTAAAAATTCAATTACATTTATTCTTCAATCTTAATTTCTCTATAACCCTAAACTAAAAATTTAATAACACCACGGAGCGATCAAACATTTCCGCCAAATTAAATTCTTCCATTAGGTCCTCGGCCGTCACGTACAGGAAGAACAGCAACTCTGACGTCACGAAGGGTGGAAAGAATGGGAGGGGGATATAGCAAGTCAAGACGTGCACAGCTGGGGTGAGTTGCGAGATCCAGCGCCCTTTGGAATTACTCTACTTTGTTTTCATTCTTTTCAGAACGAATTCCCAGTGCGTAAGTAAATATTTTGCTAGATGCACTCGGAAAATAGGAAGGAAATTGAGATAAGTAGCGGACGCTTTTCTTGCTTTTGAATGGAATTTTATTTTCCAAGACCAGCACAAAGATAGAGAGTTGTATTTACAAACGAAAGCGAAAATGGAGAAAACAAAAATGCAAAACTTGTAGAACATATTCGCTATATAAATAAATATATAATCACGGCATATTATCCATAGCTGAATGTGCCAATCTGTCAATATTCATAACGTGTAGGCGTCTCCTTCACGTGCACTCATTATTATTTAAAAAATTATTAAAATTAGGAGAATTTTTAGTGTAATGTATACTCGTAAAAAATACTTTAACCTCAGGGTTAAAAATATAATAACAATAATACAGGTAATTAGGGTTTCTTTTATTTCAAAAAAAAAAAAATAATGTAAGTAGGTATACATATACACTTCTATTATCAACAGATAATATTATCTAGAATGCAAAACGAGTGCGATGGCCGGGAATCGAACCCGGATCAACTGCTTGGAAGGCAACTATGCTAACCATTACACCACCATCGCTTTATACAGAGAAAGTATCTATCTAATCCAATATTATCTTCAGATAATATTATCTAGAGTGTAAAACTAGTGCGATGGCCGGGAATCGAACCCGGATCAACTGCTTGGAAGGCAACTATGCTGACCATTACACCACCATCGCTTTATATAGAGAAATCGGTAATAGGGGATTCCATCATTTTTACTTTCTTGTACGAAGTAAAGGAAGTATTCTAATCGCGAAAAATTTCGGTTTTCAGATTTCAACGGAATTATCCATTTTGATCATCCCTGAATCCATTTTGACTAATTTCGTCGTAACGTCTGTACGTACGAGTACGTACGTATCTCACATAACTCAAAAACGGTAAGCCGTAGAAAATTGAAATTTTGTATTTAGGACTGCTGTAACATCGTTGTGCACCTCCCTTTTTGGTCATTACATAATTTCCAGAAATGGTACTTTATTTGAAGCCTATAATAGAATTTAATGAAAAACTATTTGAAAATATAATCCAAAACTTTTCAAATTTGGTGTATAAAGCCACATTCACAGCCGAAATTCGGCGAAATTTGTAGCACTGAAATTTGAAGAAATTAATTTGACCGTTCACAGCTCGAAATTTGTGCCGTAATGCCAACTAGCAAAAAAATTAACGTTTCTGAAAAATAATTTATTTGTCAATGCATTCATTAACTCGTTAAAAATTATTAAAAACCACGCCAATAAAATAGCAATCCTTCCCTTGCAATTTCTACTCGTTATTAGATTGTCTTATAAAATAAAAATTGTAAAAGTTATTTTTTGGTTATAATTATACATAAATATAGATAGTTCTATTTTAAATACATGTAATAAATACATTATTTAGACCTTTGCACTACTTCTTTTAGATAATAATACAACAAACATCAAATTAAAAACATTGAAATAACCACAACAATTTTGGTTATGACTTTATAAGAAAAGTGTTCTACGCTAAAAACATAAAATATAGATGTTGACAGATTCTCCATCAATAATATAATTTCTAAAAAATAAATACTGTCTTCCTGAATCTAAATGTGTATTATTTATTTCCTAACACCTACGCAACATTTTGCTATTTCACCAAAACAAAAGTAACAAAAGTTGTTGTCTTTAAAAGAATTGCTCGTAAATTATTATAAACAAATTATTTATCTTAATTTTCATTATCAAGTTCCATCTCCTGTTTTGTACTTTATTGAAAAAGGCAGATTTGAACATATAATAAAGAAAATAAATCAAAAACAAAATAAAACAATGAAATCCATTCAAATCACCCAAACGTCAACAAAACGAGTTCATTCAAGTTTAATATATTTTTACACACTTAGTAGATCGCACCCTAAATAAGCCACAAAAGTTTGGAGCTTGCAAACTTTTCTACAAGTTATAATTCGTGTATACCAAATTTCAGCGCTGTGAACGCAAGTACACGTTGCCATAAGACAAACTCCACGAATTTCAACGAATTTCACCAAATTTCGGGCTGTGAATGCGGCTTAAGACTTTTACGTCAATTGGACTAACATAGTAGATTTTGGTTAAAACAGGCTAACCGGAAGTGATATATTACCTGAAGTTGTTAACAATTTTTCTTGAATAAAATGGTTTCATTTTGATTTTGAAATGCTTCAAATAAGAGTTTTAGAGAATTAAATTCTGCGCCTAGCACATCAAGTATTATTAAATTAGCCCTTTGTATAAGCGAGATATGTAAATTTAAAACGTATATATTTTTTGGTTTTTCTAATGAAGCTTGCTATGGATTAGGACAAAAAAATAAAAAAATAGATGTTAATGTCAAATACGTGCAATTTTTTAATTGGGTCTATACTTCATATTGGTCTTGCGTACAAGGAAGTCGTGTGGTGTCCACATCAGATTTTTTTTTATATAATTTCATTAAAAAGTATAAGTAAAACTAAAACTATTTGTGAAAATCCGATATAGATGTGGTGTCACGGATATAAGTTTTTGTATAAAACTGTTTTCTTCGTGGATCTAAAATGTTCTTGAAACGTATGCAATTTTTAAATTATATTTATAAAAAAAATAATATTATAACAAGGTATAAGTCTATATGCTTTATAATTGCAAGTGTAGTTTATTAAGGCTAGTGCAAGAAATTTGTATTCAAATAAAAACTGTTTGAGAATTGCAGTTGGACTGGTAGCCACGGGTCAGCTATTTGAATTTGTATACTTCCATTGGTATTCGTTATATATTTATAGGTGGTCTTTGAGACGCCAATCAAAATAATATATATGGAATTCATATGAGTGACGAGCTGCTAAAACAAAAACCCCCTTATTTCCGAAGTATATCATTTTATTTCTTTATTAATATTCATTATTAAGAATATACTTTCACTATTTTTTACTAATTTCTCTTAATTCGATTGAGCTGTAATCCCCTATTGCGTTAACGCTTTCCGAATAGTTTCCGCCCATGTACCAGTATGTTTGAGCAGTGGCGGTCGCGTGCTTGTAGACTCAGTATTTGCATGTTACAATATTAAAAATGAATTAATGAAACTAATCTATCCTTACCTAATACTCTAAACACCAACCTAACCTTTACCTAGTAATCTAACCTAACCTTACCCTACTTGAACCGAATTATAGCTGCAAATAGCCATTTATTGCGCATTATGATCCTTTATTTCGTGAAACTTTGTAGCATATTAAGAGAGAGTTTGGCTTCTTGTGTGACATCCGTTTCATTAAATGTTATCTGTGGACAAATGAAGCAAGAACTAATTGTGGAATTAATGCAATCGCCCAATCGCACTAATCTATAGCAGTCTTCGGAGTCGGTGTCTGCTTGCGCGATGCAATCCAGACAAATGACTCCTTATCGCCCGCCATTTATCAACGCGTTAAGTGGAGTTTGTCCCGCCGGTATTGTCCAAGTGGACGGCTGATTCATCCCCTGCCAATTCGAGCAAGAAACATTAGTACCAGAATGAGTATATTGTTTTTACTGCAGTGAATGCTTTAACAATACGTATGTGTTTATTTGTAATTTTTGATTGTCTTGCTTTAATTTTTAATCTAATTATAATAATAATTACTCTAAGTTTTAACAATAACACTCAACCAAAATTATTCTAGTCCGCTTACTATCATTTTTTACCTCCCGCTACCCTTTGTAAGGGAGGTATAGGGATCTGCTAAAATTCGCTTATCGAGATTTTAGTAAATGACCACATTTTGAGGTCCCTAGATTCTAATTTTAACATTTTCAAGATGATGATCTGTGTGTACGTTTCGGACGTTGCTTAGGGGACGCGAAACAACACATTTTAATGCATGAGTACGAAAATAATATTTTATATTTGCAAGTTATTTGCAAAAACAAAAACTGCAAAATTTACTTTTTTTGCCTATATCTAGTGTTCTAGGAATTTTTTGTCAAATAACATCATTAAATCATTCCATAATACGGCAACTTTTGTCTAATTTAACTGATTTCATATCTTTTAAGCTTCATTCACAATACGAAATTAGTAGTTTGTGTTAGTAGTTATGGTTAATATTTATAATTAGTAGTTAAAGATTGGTAAACAGCATTCACAATACATGAAATTAACGACTACGAATAACAATTTTTATTGGCAAAATAGTACATTTGATTCAAAGTTTTTAAGAGCGGGTTTAATTTAATCCTTCTTATTTAGTAGATTTGACTATTTAATATTTTTGTATCTTTCTCTTTTTGCATAAAAAAGAATAAGGCTTTTATTACCTACAACCTACAAAACTGATATTTTATAAGACACACATTTAAAAAATGTTTATTTACAACAAAATAATAAACACAGTACCTTTCAAATTCTACTTCAATTCAACAAAAATATAATTTATTTCTTTTAAAACAACTGTCAAACTCAAAAAATGTCACAATATCTTTCTTTTCTCTGTTCTCTGATTGGTTACTCAGTTAACCACTAACCATAAGTTTGGTGCTTACAAACTCTTGCGCTAACTGAAACTAGCGCAGACCTACGCTGCGTTAATTTTGTTATTGTGAACGTTCTAGTACAACTACTACTACATATTATACTATACCAAATGAAAACTTTTGTAATCACTACAGTAAATCAAGGCTAGCATGTATTTAAGTAGTATTAAAAATAAATAAAATCGTTCCGTTACATGAACTCGTCAAGTGCGTAAAATAAATAAACTGTGTAATGTCTGTTTCTGAAATCACGCACTACACACTGTTTTTAACCTTCCGTCACTTTTGGGTAAGGAAGGTATTGTCTTTGGTCAAAAAATTCGATGATGAGTTTTTAATCAATAAGCACGTTTTAGGGTCCCTAGAATACGAATTTACTATTTTTACGATGATGTCTGTATGTATGTGTGTGTATGTGTGTGTGTGTGTGTGTGTGTGTGTGTGTGTGTGTGTGTGCGTGTGTGTGTGCGCGTGTGTGTGTGAGTGTGTGCGTGCGTGTGTGTGTGTTTGCGCGTGTGTGTGCGTGTGTGTGTCTCTATACGATTTGACTGCATTTTATACTTAATATTAAATGGATATAGATTTAAAAAAATTATAAAGAAATTAAATTTCATAAAGTAGCCATAGCTATGACAACAGCTAATATATTAAGAAAATTTTGATTGAAAGATGTCAGTGTCAAGTGAAATTGACATAGTGTGTTTGTCTTATAATTTTACTGGAAATATAGAATCTTTTGCTAAAAATTTTCTGTATGAAATTTACATAAAATACATGCAACTGCCGGAAGGTAAACTACAAGAAATAGAATCTTTAGCAAGGAACTTTCTGTATGAAATTTGTACAAAATACATAGAACTGACGGAAGGTAATGTGCTGGCCACATCAGATTTTTATATTCGGTAAATGTTAATTATCACGACGCGTTTCGACCTTTGGGGTATCATCTGGTGACTGGTGTTGAAGTGTGCGTGGATTAACTTTTAAATAATATTTTTAATGATTTTGGATGTTGATGATTTTGTTGATTTTTTTCTTTAAATATTTCTATTTAAGTAATTACAGCTTTCTGAATCACAATTATTGACACTTTCTGAAATATATATATATATATATATATATATATATATATATATATATATATATATATATATATATATATATATATATATATATATATATCATCACGGCTTACCATTGCTGGGTGCGCCAATCTGCTTTGTACACAGAATTTGGCGCTTACTAGGCGAAAAAATATGAACGAAATAGCATAGTGAGAGTTTCCAAAATCCTCATTCACCCTTGCAATATTATTTTAGTTTTTCTCTGTCTATTCTACAATTTAATATGTCGAATGATTTATGTCTGTTTTTTGACACTTTTTCAGCCTGTGTCGTCGACTATAGTGTGTGGAGTATTGTAATCCTTGTCTCCGAAACAAGAGCCCCTTGCAAGTGATAATTTTATATTGAGTTTCTTTGTGTCAGGAGAATGTTGGATGTGATGGGCGGAAGATGTATGGCGCAGTTTTCTACAAATTACATTTTTAGTTATGTGGAGATATATTGCTTTAATGTAATATATTGCAGTTTTTACTGACAGCACTTGAGCACTTGATGTGGATGCTCTTACAAATGGATGAAGGTAGGAGACGGTTTTTCGGTAAGAATAATTTATTTTAAACTTGCACATAAATTGTTGGTACATATAGCGAACTTATGAGATACATACGAGTACTGTTTGCTTTTTATAATGTTAATAATAATACTTACTCATTTATCATTTTGTGCTCAAATGTAAATTTATTAAATCAATAAATATATCATCACGGCATATTACCCATTGCTGGGTGTGCCAATCTGCTTTGTACGCAGATATCGGTAATGATGATGACATATGTGTTCCGTGCGGGCGTTTACCAGGATTCACCTCACGGGCACTCATTGCTGGCGAGGAGAGTGCACCACAGGGGTCAACTTTGTGCCATTTAAAATTCAAAATATTTGGCGTCGGTCGGGATCGAACCCGGTTCCCCAGATTCGCGACCAGACACTCAGGCACGCGGCCACGAAACCCCATTAATTTTTTTTATTTAGTTTTTAAATCAGCGAAGTTTGTAAAACACAATAATTTAATAATGCATATTCTTCGAATGCTTAGATTGCGACCAACGTCAAATTGAAATCTATCTCGAAATAAATCAATAATAAAGACTGTCACATTTTTCAAAAAATATTTTAAAAAAAAGTTTATGCAATATTTTTCTTAATAATTATTTTTTAATAATTTGTTGTTATTTTCGTAAATAATTATATACAAATATTGGCGCCAAAAATAGTCATGAAAAATAGCCCCCCACTCCTGTGTCGTAGAAGCATACATTACGTTATTCACAGCCAATAGAAAAACAGTTTTTCCATCACCTATGTTTATTTGTGTTATTCAGACAAATAAACGATAGTTTGTCACATGTGAATAACAAACTTCTAATTTGACATTTGACGCTGACGTTTTTCATTATAAATAAGTAATAAAGTAATCATGGCTAATACAGACTATACTCAAGCTAAGTCCAACAGTTTTTTTTTTAACTGTTAAAATCTTCAAATGAGGATACTTTCAGTCGACCAATTATAACCAAAATAATCAGCTTTTCATATGGATGTAACGAATAGGAATGCGAAAGAATTATAATTTTTAGAATTGCAGTGTTGGAGTTATCGTCACACACGCACACACACACACACACACACACACACACACACACACACACACACACACACACACACACACACACACACACACACACACACACACACACACACACACACACACACACACACACACACACACACACACACACACACACACACACACACACACACACACACACACACACACACACACACACACACACACACACACACACACACACACACACACACACACACACACACACACACACACACACACACACACACACACACACACACACACACACACACACACACACACACACACACACACACACACACACACACACACACACACACACACACACACACACACACACACACACACACACACACACACACACACACACACACACACACACACACACACACACACACACACACACACACACACACACACACACACACACACACACACACACACACACACACACACACACACACACACACACACACACACACACACACACACACACACACACACACACACACACACACACACACACACACACACACACACACACACACACACACACACACACACACACACACACACACACACACACACACACACACACACACACACACACACACACACACACACACACACACACACACACACACACACACACACACACACACACACACACACACACACACACACACACACACACACACACACACACACACACACACACACACACACACACACACACACACACACACACACACACACACACACACACACACACACACACACACACACACACACACACACACACACACACACACACACACACACACACACACACACACACACACACACACACACACACACACACACACACACACACACACACACACACACACACACACACACACACACACACACACACACACACACACACACACACACACACACACACACACACACACACACACACACACACACACACACACACACACACACACACACACACACACACACACACACACACACACACACACACACACACACACACACACACACACACACACACACACACACACACACACACACACACACACACACACACACACACACACACACACACACACACACACACACACACACACACACACACACACACACACACACACACACACACACACACACACACACACACACACACACACACACACACACACACACACACACACACACACACACACACACACACACACACACACACACACACACACACACACACACACACACACACACACACACACACACACACACACACACACACACACACACACACACACACACACACACACACACACACACACACACACACACACACACACACACACACACACACACACACACACACACACACACACACACACACACACACACACACACACACACACACACACACACACACACACACACACACACACACACACACACACACACACACACACACACACACACACACACACACACACACACACACACACACACACACACACACACACACACACACACACACACACACACACACACACACACACACACACACACACACACACACACACACACACACACACACACACACACACACACACACACACACACACACACACACACACACACACACACACACACACACACACACACACACACACACACACACACACACACACACACACACACACACACAACACATATATATATATGTCGCGGGGTAGTATCACTGGCAAACTCTATGTCGACCAACACTATTTCAGAACCACAGCGATAATATAAACGTGATGATCTCAGCGAGGCGGACCTGCTCTCACTCCCTGAGCACCGGTACACACACTGATTCCATCCAAGCATTATAGTCTAGAATGCTTGACGTTTCGATTACGACAATACAATTAAAAGATTATAAGTGATTCATGTAATACTTGATTCATTAAATGATCGTTACGACATGCTTTGATATTACAATCTCCGACACGGCCATTCTGACGTTTCACACGTCCTCGTGTGAACTATCTGAAAACAAAGAATTTATCCACAGTATTTTCGCTCGGCTATCTCTGACCAATAAGTGCTCAAATAGTTACAACTTTGTTCACATTTATATCAAGCTCAAAATTTAGCTATAGTACACTAAATTATTTATTGGACGCCTTTTTTACAAGACGTCAAACAAAACATAATTCTGTGACAATACATTTCACCAGTAAATACATGAATAGCAATATCAGTATTCAAGCATTGTTATAGCTTGTCCAACAGCGACAGACCATCATTGCTTAACCAGCAATCGATCGCTATTCCATCTTCGCTTAACCAGCGCAAGAAAACCATACCGTCATTGCTTACCCAGCAATGGAACACCCTTCCGTCATCGCTTAACCAGCTCGGGAAAACCACACCGTCATTGCTTACCCAGCAATGGAACACTATTCCGTCATCGCTTATCCAGCTCAGGAAAACCACACCGTCATTGTACTATAGACAATTCTAGTTTTCATTATTTTGTGTAGAACCTGGCTCTTCGTCAGTTCCTAGGGAAGAAATATCATTATTATCTGACATTTTTCTAATTTGGTCATGTGCGTATTTATAAGTGCGATTAGAGTCATGGGCCTTTAGAACATACAAAACAAATTATTACTGGTTTGCTAACATTCATGTTACCTTCGGCAGAGGTATCAGAGTAGCATACCGAAACACCATGACAGAGGCATCCAGTAGCATGTCATCTTCCATCACGGTTAATAATTCTAAAGAATTTAACGAAAATAACCAATCTCCAGACCAACGCCTCAATTACTCCTTCGCCACTTTTGTTATAAAAGTTTGTCGGCTCTTCAAAGTTTTAGTCACCCCTGTGGATTTTCGACGATCCACTCGATTAGCCTAACTAAATTGTGGTCTCAACCTCCAGATGGTTCATTATTGTACGCATGAACCGCTCTACTTAAAAATTAGAACATGGATTCATGTGTTATGTAAATAATACTTAGAGCTATTAAAATGTTCTAAATTTGTTAAATTATTCAAACAGATAGTTCTTCTTTTCGTTTTCCTAACTGTATTTTGGCTTAGTGTTTTTTAGTTTAATTTTTTGACAAGTTGGTTTTTGCCCTTATTGGAGGTTAGTAAGTTTTAGTCAGTTGATCTTACACTGTCACAGGTGATGCTGTCCATTATAATGTTTCTCGTTTGGCCTACATATCTCACAGGTATTTTTTTTATTTTTATTTAAACTTGTTGTTTATTATTGTTTGATTATACTCTGGAAAACGATTGTTGTTGATTTGTGTCAAATATTTTTATTGTAGCACTTGATGAAGGTAAAATAATATACCGAAACGTTTGCAAGAGGAGATGTAGAAACAATTTTTTTTATCTTCCTTTATATCCATCATCCGATGAACTTTCTTCAATTAAATTTATCCTTGGATACGATCAAAATATTTTAAAGCAATTTGTTCCAGCGTCCATCACGCTGCACTTAGGCGTCACAAACATTAAGACAAACATTTGAAAAGCAAGTCCCGTCTTGTCAGACTTCTCTGCTTCCAATGGCTGACAGATTTCTGTTGCTCAATTGTTTTTCAGGTAAAACAGTCTGCTTCGCAACCGTGGCAGGCTCCAGTCCGGGCACCAGCTATCCTGTGCAACTCCTCTGCGGCTGATCTAGCTTGCCACAATTTAAACATTCAACAAATTCACAATTTGACAAAACTGGAATGGTCACCCCGAAAACGGTCACGAGGAGCCTGATCGGCCACAGCCCCATCAAAACCAAAACGCCAAGTTTTATAGCTACGACCATGCTCACCGGAAATTCAATAAAGTCATATAGTATGTTCTGGGAATACACTCAGGGACTATTTCAAACCACTACCATATTTGTACCTAAATTTCAATATTCATGAAAGTTCCATCCGTAACGACTCTGGGTTTTGGAACATGGACGTGCAGGAACTTGAATAACTTCATACAAATTATACCATGAACAATTGATAAAAGTTCACTCAGATTTGAACTGTCTGCACAGCGCTATATTATTCACGCTAACACGGTACATCCAATACATTCTCTCACTATCAGTGCTACACATCGCCTCATTCGTAGATATTGGGCAGGATGCTCGCCCATTCTGGCTTATTATTTCGAGACAGACTGGTACAGACTTCGTCCATAATTACAGCTCTCCCGCCACTGTCAACAATATTTTTCCCAAATAGCATCATCGTATGGTAACTGATCGAATGCATCGATCTCTCACTTCAATCACATTACCCTTAATGTCAACGCAGATACCTGAAACCTGAATACTCAAAAGTCCACATGCAATTTATACATTAACAAAATCATCAAAACAAATCCCGTAGCAGTCTCGGACACAAGCCGCTGTCCTTCTAGCAAAAACTAGAGATTGCAGGCAGAAACGAACCACTGGCCATACATCACCGTATTTGGACCAATGATCACTCATGCATAATTAGTATGGCGGCGAAAATGTAACAAAACACAGCACAAGCGTCTTTGCGGAAGCGCAACGATAGTTTATCTTTGTATCACATACCACAGGCGCTATGAACACCTGTCCAAGTGCAGTAATGGAATTTATTCTGGGGCCAACGTCTTTGCACTGTGCAAGACAAAACACTTCAAGCTTGGAGATCTCGTAGGCCACTCATAATTTCTGAAACAAAAGCTACACAAGAGAGTTTTTGGTAATCGCCTTCGGTGGACAGTAGTAAGGCCACTCTTCCAAATAGATTCTCTGTCCTGGTTTACGGATATTTCTAAACTAGAGTCAGCAGAAACTGGATCGATTTTATTTGGTCCGTGCTGCCAAATGAAGGAATCCATACACAACGGTTTCATTATATCTCAAGCAATAAATCTGTGTGCTCAATAAACTTAAACAAGCTCTCAAAGGAGAAGCAATCTACATAACGTCAGATAACCAGGCTGCTTTCACTTGTGAATCAAAGCTAAAATGGGTACCGTAGTATAAGTGAGTCTTAGGCATTTCCTGTGGATACTTGAAAAGCCATAATTCATAGCCTGGAGATATTCATTTCACCCTTGACGATGAACGTTAAAGAGTTATCAGCTCTTAACAAAAGGGACTTTGAATTATGACATGTATCTTTACTAGACATTGTTCTATAATATACCAAATTTCAGTTCATCAAAATTTTGAAGTGGCTTCCAGACATTCAGTCAAAACATGCTACAGCAGATCTTACTGGTCGTGGTGACAAAAGTCACCAGCGCTTAAAGCCCTCAACCTTATAATGATAATAACAATTTGTAGCTCAGTAAACTTTATCTGCAGTTAATAAAATATTAATCTTTAGCATAGTTTTCCAACATATTTCCACCATTAACTATCTTCACGGAAGATCCCCAGTGAAATTTTAATGTTATAATTTATATTTCGGTACACCATGGTTCTGCACCCGCATCGGTCATATCTGGATAAAAAGTAAGTAACGATATATCAAGTGCCTCAAGGTTGCAGTGTACCTACTCAACGTGTCTGTTAGTTTGCGAAACTTGTACAATGAAAACATTTTACAATCTTTCTTGACATACCGAAACACTTTAAGGAATTTGTATTAGTTCGTTTGTTATTTCACAAATAACTAACTAAATCGCAAACTGGTTGATACTCCCGATCTGTGACTACTTGACCTACATTCAGTTTAATAATATTGTCACGTCGCAGACGATGTAAAGGAGTAGAATCAAGCTACCAAAAATGAAATACTTATTACGTCATACAAGCTCAATGACAAAACATCAATCAAAATATAACAACTGCCATGAACACCTACTGTAATAAATAATATCTTAAATAACATATATGGAGATCGGTAATCCGGATCATCGGCCATCACAATATCATAAACAACAAACTCAACTTCGTCTCTCGTTTCTCAACATGCAACTAACCGAATTGCTTTTATTACAACAGCAACCCAATTGCCACCAACATAGCTCACAACGATATCTTGAGCTTTGTAATAAAATCTCTTACCAGTATTGGAAGACCGCTTAAAATAAATTCAGTACTCATTACTCACGGTTCTATTTAACCAGCTCTTGTAATTACGTCACCACTCTCCGGGTTATTTAACCAGCTCTTGTAATTACGTCACCACTCTCCGGGTGGGACACATACGGAATCCTTGTTACTGGTCAATGCCCTAGGATGAAAACCTGCAAAAATTGTTAGACGGCCTTTCCATCTTAACCTGCTTGGCCCTACACTTCACTTTATAATTCACCAACAGAACAAAAACCCACATGCAATATTGTGGATCGCAGGCGAATCCCACTTCTGATGTCGCGGGGTAGTATCACTGGCAAACTCTATGTCGACCAACACTATTTCAGAACCACAGCGATAATATAAACGTGATGATCTCAGCGAGGCGGACCTGCTCTCACTCCCTGAGCACCGGTACACACACTGATTCCATCCAAGCATTATAGTCTAGAATGCTTGACGTTTCGATTACGACAATACAATTAAAAGATTATAAGTGATTCATGTAATACTTGATTCATTAAATGATCGTTACGACATGCTTTGATATTACAATCTCCGACATATATATATATATATATATATATATATATATATATATATATATATATATATATATATATATATATATATATATATATATATATATATATATATATATATATATATATATATATATATATATATATATATATATATATATACAAACACACATACAGACATAATCGAAAAATAGTAAAATCGTCTTCTAGGGACTCTAAAACGTGCATTAAAAACTCACCATCGCATTTTTTGACCAAAAATACCTTCCTTACCTAAATGTATGACAGAAGGTAAAAATTATAAAGAAATTAAATTTTATAAAGTAGCCAACTATGGAAACAGCTACTGTATTAATAAAATTCTGACTGAAAGATGTCAGTGTCAAGTTCAATTGTCATAGTATGTTTGTCTTATAATTTTACCGGAAATATAGGATCTTTTGCAAGAAAACTTCTGAATGGAATTTGTATAGAATACATACAACTGCCGGAATGTAATGTATAAGAAATAGATTCTTTTCCAAGGAACTGCCTTTATGAAATTTGTACAAAATACATACACTCTATCCGTTTTAACTATAGAGTGGTGCGAAAATAGGTGCAGTTTGATCTTGTTTTCTGATTGGATAATAATCAAATAACAAGATCAAACTGCTCTTATTTTCACATCACTCTATAGTTAAAACGGATAGAGTATAGAACTGACGTAAGGTAATGTGCTGGCCCCATCAGATTTTTTGATATGATTTTGCGTATATTACGAGGTTTAGGCGGCGGTCTCAATGATCGAGTACTATCAATCGTTTGCTGTCATGTATTTTCAAACACGTGTATTCTAATAGCGAGTGTCACATTGGGTCATTGTTTTCTATGGATTTCCGACAACTTGTTCGATTTTCAAGTTGGTTTGATTTTTATTCGATGTTGGATTCCACTCGATCCATTGACGCATGCATAAATGCACATAACCTCTTAATTTAGTTGATGTCGTTTAAATATCATTTTATTTGCCACTGATAAACAGAATTCGTAAAAATGGAAACAACAAAGGTTATTGAGAAAGAGCGGAGCACGAGAGAAATTAATTTATTAATTTAGATTAATATATTTAGATTTACTCGACACAAATAATGATGTATGCTCGGATATATGCACCTGCACGACCAGTGAGACCGGATCATCAGATTTTAAACGACACGACAGGATTCGACACTACACGACACGACTTTACTAGTGAGACCGCCGCCTCATTGACTACGTTTATCTCGATAATTCAAGCGGCTTCAAGTATATTGTAACTTCAAAAATCCTAATGGTTTATCTCAGCGGATTGAAAATAGGATTGAGTTGTTTTCAATCTTCTTTAAATTCGTATCGACTAAAAAAAGAGAGTTTAATACTTGATTATGCATACAGACAGGGAGAGGTACATGATCTAATTTCATCCTGGATATATAACCCCAAAATCTAAAAATTGTCATGTTGTTATTTGTCTTCTCTTTCAAAAACATTAAAAAACATTTATTTCTTCATCACTCCAAATATTTCGCTTTCGACAATTTTACTAAGTTTTATGTTGCGACTTTTATAAAATGAGGTAAAATGCAAACAACCAACAACTGATATGAATTTAGTAACACTGCAACATATTGCGGATGTGCGCATGCGTAGTTACATTATTTGAAGCTTCATTGTTTATTTCGACAAACGTCAAGCCGCTTCGTAAGTCCAAGCCTGTTACTTTATAGGCTTGACTTCAGATTTTCAAGCAGCTTCATATATTAATCTCGATCGTATATATCGAAGATTGAAAAGGGATTTACTAAATTCAAGCGGCTTCAAACGTCGAGATAATCGCAGTCATTGTATATTTTATTGATAACAATTAAAATAAAAATACTTCGAGCTTGTAGACCAATTTAAAAAATCGAATTCATACTTGTAAAAAGAAAAATTCATTATGCAGTAGTTACATTTGTTATACTCCATTTCACTCTATTTATCTAACACTTTATCTCCATGCATTATACACTAGAGGTTATTTCTAATTGTTGGCTACATTATTTTCTTGCTTTAAATACATTTAAATCACTTGCTAATCACTTCTCTATATTCGAAATTATGACTCAGCATTTTAATTTTCTTGAGATACAATCAAAACTAGAATAGATAACATAATTTCTTTTTAATCGCTAAGACAATAAAATGTATTATATTGAAATAGCAGAATGGTATATTAGTTTTTACTTCCTTGTACGAAGTAAAGGAAGTATTGTAATTGCAAAAAATTTCGGTTTTGAGATTTCAACGGAAATATCCATTTTGACCATCCCTGAATCCATTCTGACTAATTTCGTCGTGACGTCTGTACGTACATACGTATCTCGCATAACTCAAAAACGGTAAGCCGTAGAAAGTTGAAATTTTGTATTTAGGACTTCTATAACATCTAGTTGTGCACCTTCCTTTTTGGTCATTACGTAATTTCCAGAAATGGTACTTTATTTGAAGCCTGTAATGGATTTTAATGAAAAACTATATTAAAATATTCCAAAACGTTTCAAATTTGGTATATAAGACTTTTATATCAATTGGAATAATATATCAGATTTTGGTTAAAACAGGCTAACCGGAAGTGATATATTACCTGAAGTAGTTGACAGTTTTTCTTGAATAAAATGGTTTCATTTTAATTTTAGAAATAAATGCTTCAAATAAAAGTTTTAGAGAATTAAATTCTGCGTCTAGCACATCAAGTATTATTAAATTAGCCCTTTGTATAAGCGAGATATGTAAATTTAAAACTTATATACTTTTTGGTTTTTGTAATGAAGCTTGCTATGGATTAGTACAAAAAATAACAAAAAAATAAAAAAAATCTGATGTGGCCAGCACATTACCTTCCGTCAGTTCTATGTATTTTGTACAAATTTCATACAGAAAGTTCCTTGCTAAACATTATATTTCTTGTACTTTACCTTCCGGCAGTTGCATGTATTTTATGCAAATTCCATACAGAAAATTTATAGCGAAAGATCTTATATTTCCAGTAAAATTATACGACAGACACACTATGTCAATTTCACTTGACACTGACATCTTTCAAAATTTTCTTAATATAGTAGCTGTTTCCATAGCTATGGCTACTTTATGAAATTTGATTTCTTTATAATTTTTTAACTCTATATCCATTTAATATTAAGTATAAAATGTAGTCAAATCGTATAGAGAATAAAATATTCTTTAATATTTATAATAACATTAAACGTGAAAAAATGATATTTAACATAGTTTTTTCAAGAAAAACTGTTAAAATCTTCAAATGAAGGTACTTCCGGTTGTCCAATTCTAACCAAAATCTAATCAGCTCTCACATTAACAAAAACAGACAATTGGTACATACGACACACGACACACGACACACACTACACACACACACACACACACACACACACACTACACACACACACACACACACACACACACACACACACACACACACACACACACACACACACACACACACACACACACACACACACACACACACACACACACACACACACACACACACACACACACACACACACACACACACACACACACACACACACACACACACACACACACACACACACACACACACACACACACACACACACACACACACACACACACACACACACACACACACACACACACACACACACACACACACACACACACACACACACACACACACACACACACACACACACACACACACACACACACACACACACACACACACACACACACACACACACACACACACACACACACACACACACACACACACACACACACACACACACACACACACACACACACACACACACACACACACACACACACACACACACACACACACACACACACACACACACACACACACACACACACACACACACACACACACACACACACACACACACACACACACACACACACACACACACACACACACACACACACACACACACACACACACACACACACACACACACACACACACACACACACACACACACACACACACACACACACACACACACACACACACACACACACACACACACACACACACACACACACACACACACACACACACACACACACACACACACACACACACACACACACACACACACACACACACACACACACACACACACACACACACACACACACACACACACACACACACACACACACACACACACACACACACACACACACACACACACACACACACACACACACACACACACACACACACACACACACACACACACACACACACACACACACACACACACACACACACACACACACACACACACACACACACACACACACACACACACACACACACACACACACACACACACACACACACACACACACACACACACACACACACACACACACACACACACACACACACACACACACACACACACACACACACACACACACACACACACACACACACACACACACACACACACACACACACACACACACACACACACACACACACACACACACACACACACACACACACACACACACACACACACACACACACACACACACACACACACACACACACACACACACACACACACACACACACACACACACACACACACACACACACACACACACACACACACACACACACACACACACACACACACACACACACACACACACACACACACACACACACACACACACACACACACACACACACACACACACACACACACACACACACACACACACACACACACACACACACACACACACACACACACACACACACACACACACACACACACACACACACACACACACACATACAGACATCATCGTAAAAATAGTAAAATCGTATTGTAGGGACCCTAAAACGTGCTTATTCATCAAAAACTCATCATCATATTTTTTGACCAAAGACAATACCTTCCTTACCTAAAGGTGACGGAAGGTAAAAATAGATGTTAATGTCAAATTACGTCAAACACGTGCAATTTTATAATTAGGTCTATACTTCATCTTCATACTGGTCTTGCGTACAAGGAAGTCGTGTGGTGTTCACATCAGATTTTTTAAGTAAAAAATCTGATGTGGCCAGCACATTACCTTCCGTCAGTTATATTTACGAAAATTCTACCGGTGAACTGTTACCGGTAAACAGATTTTTATCAGGTTATAGCTACCGGAATCGATATTTTAAGAACGCAAGTATGCACCTATGAAAAAATTTGAAACATGTTATAAATTTGACGTAGTTAACAAACTGAGCAGAGTCCTATTTTGAACACTTTTAACGGGCGTGCTTCGCTTTGCATCACTACCTTTTTTTGAGATTAAATCCTTGAACAATTTTCGAACACGGTAACCTTTTATCACTCGTGTTTTCGAACACAGTCGGTAGATGCGGTATATACCGGTAGAATTTTCGTAAATGCGTCTGTATTTTCTATAAAATCCATAAAGAAAGTTCCTTGCAAAAGATTCTAAATTTCTTGTATGTACATTACCTTTCGACAGTTGTATGTATTTTATACAATTCCATACAGAAAGATTCGAGCAAAAAGATCCTATATTTCGAGTAAAATTATAACATAAATATACTACAAATATGTCAATTGCACTTGACACTGACATCCCTCAATCAGAATTTTCTTAATATAGTAGCTGTTTCTAGCATAGCTGGCTAATTTATGAAATTTAATTTCTTTATAATTTTATAATTCTATATACATTTAATATGAAGTATAAAATGCAGTCAAATCTTATAGAGAATACAATGTTCTTTAATATTTATAATAATCAAATCGTATAGAAAATAAAATATTCTTTAATATTTATAATAACATTAAATGTGAAAAAATGATATTTAACATCGTTTTTTCAAGAAAAACTGTTAAAATCTTCAAATGAGGGTACTTCCGGTTGGCCAATTATAACCAAAATCTAATCAGCTCTTCATATGGATGCAACGAAGAGGAATACGAAAGAATTATAATTTTTGGAATTGTAGTATTAGAGTTATCGTAGACGAAAATTTTGTTACACATACACACACTGACACACTCACACACACACACATACACACACACACACACACACACACACACACACACACACGCACATACATACAGACATCATCGTAAAAATAGTAAAATCGTATTCTAGGGACCTTAAAACGTGCTTATTCATTAAAAACTCACCACCAAATTTTTTGACCAAAGACAATACCTTCCTTACCTAAAGGTGACGGAAGGTAATTATAAATTTTTACCTTCCGTCACCTTTAGGTAAGGAAGGTATTGTCTTTGGTCAAAAAATTCGGTGGTGAGTTTTTGATGAATAAGCACGTTTTAGGGTCCCTACAATACGATTTTACTATTTTTACGATGATGTCTGTATGTGTGTGTGTGTGTGTGTGTGTGTATGTATGTATGTATGTATGTATGTGTGTCCGTGTGTGTGTGTGTGTGTGTGTAACAAAATTTTCGTCTACGATAACTTCCATACTACAATTCTAAAAATTATAATTCTTTCGTATTTCTCTTCGTTACATCCATGCGAAGAGCTGATTAGATTTTGGTTAGAATTGGGCAACCGGAAGTACCCTCATTTGAAGATTTTAACAGTTTTTCTTGAAAAAACTATGTTAAATATAATTTTTTCACATTTAATGTTATTATAAATATTAAAGAATATTTTATTTTCTATACGATTTGATTGCATTTTGTACCTAATATTAAATGGATATAGAGTTAAAAAATTATAAAGAAATTAAATTTCATAAAGTAGCCATAGCTGTGGAAACAGCTACTACATTAAGAAAATTTTGATTGAAAGATGTCAGTGTCAAGTGAAATTAACATAGTGTGTTTGTCTTATAATTTTACTGGAAATAGGTATAGGATCTTTTGCTTTCTGTATGGAATATGTATAAAATACATACAACTGCTTTAAGGTAATGTACAAGAAATAATAATAATAAATCTTTTATTTCTGCAGATACATTACACTGTATATAGAAAACGTCACAAAATAATAATTTTCTGTATGAAATTTGCATAAAATACATGCAACTACCGGAAGGTAATGTACAAGAAATAGAATATTTAATTTAGCAAAGAACTTTCCGTATGAAATTTGTACAAAATACATAGAACTGACGGAAGGTAATGTGCTGGCCACATCAGATTTTTTTATAAATTATTTTACAGTGGGATACCTGCTTTAGATTTTTAAGTAAATAATATATGGTGGACCACATTGTGAAGGCGCTGCATAAATTGCGAATTACACCATGGTAATAAGCCATGGCGATTATTTATCTTAATTAAATTGTTATATTGCGAATAATTTCTCTCGTAATTACTCCAAAATTCCTTCCTATTTGCCGTGTTAATGTCAATGTGATTGAGTGTATTGTACCACTTTGTGTCCCTCGATGAGCGCGCAATTCTCTCCATACCATGCAATGACGTTATCGATGCACGTCGGACTCGACTGTTGTGATTGCCGTTTTTGCGGTGGTGAACCGACGCCCGGGAATTTCAGTTTCAGCTTTCAGCGGTCGCCCGTCCACAAGGCTGCCGACCTCATGTCACTTTCATCATGCGATTACAACGTTCATTGTTAGGTACAAATAATACGGGCAAGCTTAATTGATTTGGAATGTTTCATTACGGAAACAGGAAATTAGAGGATTTCTTTAAGTTTGGACAAGAGGATAAGGATGGTTATGTTTTATGATTAGTAGATAAAGTTTGTAGATATGTATGTACATATGATTAATAAAAAAATATATTTGTTTATAATTTCATATTTCTGTTATAAATTAAATTTATGTTTGATCAAAGATTTTTATCTATCTTCACAATTATAGTTTCTTTCACCAACAGGAGTATAAATTGATATCTATTCCCTAAATCCGAAACACCACCAATGCTTTACCGGAACCTTTTGAAAGATATTCAAATGAAAATAGTCAATATTGCTTCATACACACGGATGGGTCCAGGTACAACAATAACACGGGGGCTAGTGTAGTCACGGAAGATCTTGGACACAAATACCAGCTACCATCAATGTGTAGCAATTTCACCGCCGAAACCTTTAGCTTCAAGAGAGCAACTGACATCACCACCCAATTGGCAACAAAGAAAATTACAATATATATATATATATATATATATACAGGGTGTAAATGAAATAAGTGCATTAAATTTAACCAGTAATGTAACTCGACGAGAACAACAATATTTCTTAATAACTTTTTCTCGAAATCGCATATTTTTTTAGCATTTTTACCACCCCGTAAATTGACGAGTCGTTAAACGTATTTTTCTAATAATTGAATGCAGTAGCAATAGCTATGAAAAATTTTGTTTTAGCAATTGACAGTTTTGTCAGTTGTTGCAATTATATTTTGACATTAGTAATAAACTTTTTTATCCGGTAAAATTCTGTCAAAATGCTTACGTTTACAAATAGCGAGTACACAGATATTGTAATTACTTACCTATGGTTTATTTATTTATTCGTATCTTTACTACATTCTAATTTGTGGTTGATATGAAGACAGTATTATAATGTTGCCAACGCATTTAGACGGAGCGTTTCCAAATCATACTGTTCCTAATATTCGCACATTTGTTCATCTTGTACATCTTTATCACAATACGAAGTGTCACATATGACAATTTTAAATAAAGCAACAGTTGTATTCATATCATGTGCAAAAATATCAATGTTTTCAGCAGACTTCGATTTTGGGAATGGCTCATAATGTTCATTAATGAGACTGAATTTACTTGGGAATGTGTATTTCTTTTGCACAATACACATTTCAACAGACGAAAATGCTGTAAAAATTTTCATTAAAAAACGTTTGAGCGGGAACAATAAATGGACCACTAATTATTGGTACTCATGTACCTCGTTTAAATGGACAAAGTTTGTACTCACATTTTTTGAAAAACGTATTTAAACTATTATGAACTGTCGAATATAAATAATCATCTCATAACCTAATAACTATGCTTCTGCTCTTCATCGATACCTCTTACCCCTCGTTCCTCCTTGTCTTCCTCTATTCACAGGTGAAAAAGCCTGGTTTAATTCAGAACTTTATAATTTTGTTATCCAAAATTTAGATTTCTTTATTTTAAAAATTGTACTATTACGAATTAATTAATAATAAATGTTATTTCCGTTGATTCGTTTATTAATTACTGTGACTGCAAGTGTAACCGATAATTTTTGAGCTGTTTGTATCCCACTTGAATACGACAGCTGACAAGCCATTTGTTCTCCATGGGCGCGCGCCGAAATATGCAGCAAATCTTTAAAGAATTTTAACTCAAAATCTAAAAGACTTAGAAAAAAAAGTTATTAAGAAATATTGTTGCTCTCGTCGAGTTACATTACTGGTTAAATTTAATGCACTTATTTCATTTACATATATATATATATATATATATATATATATATATATATATATATATATATATATTTATTTATTTATTTATCCAAAAGAAGTTAATACATGTGACATTATAAGAATAAAATAAATACCCTTAACTATGGGATAGATATTCTTGTACACTATAAAAACAGTTTTGAATTTAAAAAAATTTCAATTTGGTTTTAAAATTATTTAGGTAACTACTTATTTTAATGTGCTCCGGCAAGTGATTGAAAAAAGTGCACCTTTGTATTTCGGAGATTTTCTTCCAATGTCTAGACGTCTGTGAGGCATTCTAACTAAGTCCTTCTGCCTGGTGTTGTAGCTATAAATGTTACTATTAATATTAAATTTACGTTTATTTTTATAAATTAATATACAAAGTTGGTAAATATAACAAGATGGAACAGATATTTTAAATTTTTTAAATAAAGGCTTACAGGATTCATTGTATGAAACATTTGCTTTGCATCTAACAATTCTCTTCTGGGAGATGAAAACTTTTTTTGCTGAAACTGGTGAACCCCAAAATTCAATGCCATAGCATAGTCTTGAGCCAACAGCCGCATTATAATACATCAGTAGCTGCGCTACATTTAAATATGACTTGAGATATCTTACATGAAAACATGTTGAGTTCAACTTGGTAACAACAACATCACAATGAGCTTTCCAATTAATGTTTTCGTCAACAACCATTCCCAAAAATGTTGTATTTTCCTTTTTAGAAATAGGTTCATTATTTTCTGATAAATCAATATTGTGATTTTCAGTTTTTTGATAGGTATGAAATTGTACAAAGTATGTTTTATCAGCATTGAGATATAAACTATTTATATTGAACCAATTCGATAAATTTTGCATGATTTCATCACATTTTTCTTCCAAGCAGTTCTGATCTTTATGAGAAACAACCACTGATGTATTATCTGCAAAAACTGTTAAGAGGCAATTATTGTTTACATAATTAAACAAATCATTTATGTATAAAATAAAAAGAGTAGGAGCTAAGACCGTCCCTTGGCCTACTCCTATTTTAGTTTCCAGTTGCTCAGAGTTTACTGATGAAGAATTTTGTTTAATACTAACGTATTGTTTTCTACCAATTAGAAAAGTCTCTACCCAATTCAGAGAGTTTCCTCTTAATCCTATTTTTTCAAGCTTCTCTAAAAGAATATTATGGTCAACGCAGGAAGATATATATATATATATATATATATATATATTTTTATATTTGTAGATATATATATATATATATATATATATATATATATATATATATATATATATATATATATCTACAAAAAATCCAGGAAAACCTGTACCAAGCTATGAACAACGAAAGCACAGAAATATCGGTAATATGGGTTCCATCACACACACGAATAAATGGAAACGAAAAAGCCGACCAAGCTGCAAAAGAAGCAACCACCAATGGAGAACCTCAGAATATCCCCATACCAGTGTCAGACCTGAAAGCCATAGTAAAACATAAAAGAAAAATGGCAACACACTTTGACAATGAAAAATAAATAAACAAAAGATATAATTACTAATTATGGTATTTCTAGAAGTGGTTTCTATTCGCAATCGAAATTAACGATAGAGACGCTGATTTTCGAAACAAGATGGCTACCATACGACGGGTTTGACATATGACAGTTTACGTTATTCACTGTGTTTCGTTGATTTTGTGTACAAACCGAGTTTAAAAACTTATTTATATGAAGACGATAAGTTTAAATATTTAATTAATAATTACTACACTACTCAGTCAGCTGTCACTTATTCAATATGGCGCTTGTATGATTGCTTTCCGTAGTAGCGATTTGCGCCACTAGAGGGGAAATTTTATTTACGATTGCGAATATTTCTTTGGTTTATTTCATGAACAGAAATAGCACAAAATTGGTCTTCTTCGCTTATTTTTCTTGTGTCGATTGATATCTGACATATATCAACAAAAATAAAAGCTACAGAGGTCATTCCCGGGAATGATCTCTAGAACTTTATTCTTAGTATAATAATGACAGGTTTGCTGAAAACACAGACACGTGACACAAAGTGGAACATGTCATTGGTTGTAAGAAATGTCAAAAAATAATCAAAATATATTTGAGAAAATCCAATTTTGTTTAAAACAAAAGTCTGTATTCTCAAGATGTAAATAATAAATTGTTAAAGATGCCAGTCGAATATGTCACAATGTTTTAATTTTATTTAAAAATTAAAACAAGTTATAATCACATATAACTAAGTAGTTTTAATTTTTTAAATCCCCCTGTTTCCACTAGAGATAGTTCTTGCATTTAACGAGAATAAAACCTCCAATCCACAACGTTTTTCTTCTTGATCTGTGTAATTCATCATGACTCATCTAATGTGTTGATATCTGAAATCTCGCAAATTACAAAATTCAAAAAAATCACCAACTGAAACTCTCCGGAATCACCGAAATGATTAGTGAATTGTAATTTGACTCCGAGTTCGATGCTGACTCTGGAATCGTCTATAGATAGATGGCGATGGGCAGGAAATAATTAATTTTTCCGAGTGAACGGCTACGTGACAGGGTGCCTATCTTAATATTCATCTGACGCCGTTGGTTTGATATTTTAATTTACGACGATAACGATGCCGGAAATTATCACTTTCTCCGTCGGGTTTACTTGCGTGAAATATGGAAAATCGATCGATAGAGTTGACTAGGAAGCGAGACTATCCTAGAAATTATCAACTACTATTATGCGTATTATGTTATATCAACAAATAGGAAATGGCCGACAACCCCATTTCATAGGCGCCGACTATTGACGGAAATTAATAATAAAATTATCAGATTTTAGTGAAAATTACGATAGATTTTGTAGCCTCCTGTGAAATAAATTTTATATACATATATTTTCAACATGCATACTGTAACGTTTTTATTTATTTGGGTGAAGTGTAAATACTAGACAATTATTATTAATGAAAATAATAGTATATTATGTTATTAGGAGTAGAAAGCGGTCTTTTTGTGTTGAACCCAGATATTGCGGCCGAGGCGCCAGCCGAGGCTAGGCAAGCTGGGTAAAACACAAAAAGAGCGTTCTACTCCGAATGATATCTACTATTTTTTCTTCAAGTGTTTCAAAGATTTTTTTTTCATTTTTTTTTTTTGAATTTTTAAATTGTAGTGCTCGCAATTTTAGCGAAAACTGACTGTGTACACTAAAAAACAAAAACGATACTGTCAAATAACAATTTTCAATATAATCTTTGTTGCTGTGACGACTGCCACCGCCAGCGGTGAACTTTGACACTAACATTTTTTTACTAGTACAACAATAACAACATTTTTGTACTAGTAAGACAATGAATATCTTCTATAGTGTGTATACAGTAGCATAATATGAATATTATAATACGCTTGAAGAAAAAAGTTAATTATAACGATAAGTAGATATTAAAAGAGAATTAAAAATAATAAATCTAATTTACGAGTACACTATGATTTAACAAATATTAAACATTAATTAAGACTAAGAAAATTATAAAACACTTAAACACTAAGATTATTTATTTAAACAATATATAACTCATTTATTTATATAACTATATTTTTATATTTTGCGTTCATAATGAAGTCATTACGATACGCAATTGCGTATCGTAATGACCTTCATTTCGATACGCAATTTTTTGTTTTAGACGGTTGGTACTAGATGACGTTTCTTTAACCCATTTTTCCCTAATTTATTTTTAGTTAATTGTCAATTTATTTTAATAATATAATGTCGAAATTATTATTATTTTTTTTATTTAGGGAAGATTATTTACATGAAAATGTAGAAATGGTTACAAATATAATCACAAATTGAGTAAGTAAATGTTATTGTAGAAGGCGCAAAATATAAAAAATAGTATAAAGAACTCATTTTATAAGACTTTTTTTTGCACTAACGCTCGTTTTCTAAATTTTGACGCGCGCGAAAAAAACATGTGTTATAAAACACGTTCTTTAATATACTATTATTTATGTTCACCACTTGTCGACTATCTGTTTATATCACCAACTATTCGTTTCATGATGCTTGTTTATATTAGACTGTCCAATGCCTTTGCTAACAGTGCTTATATACTCCGGCGTTTGTATTAGAGAAAATACTAGAACATCATTCTAGATAAAAACATCAAACACAATAAAATACGTCACCCGAGTAATTAAACAAGTTCGGACAGGTCTGTTTATAACGCACGACGCTCCGTGGCTGCGGCGACGGCATCACTGCTGCGACAGCGGGCGCTGCAGATTACAATACAATTGAAATTTCTGTTCTATCTGTCTTATGTTGAGTTTTGCGGTAAATTTACAAAAAAACTCAAGATTTTTAAAAAATTAGGCAGATATTTTAAGTCTTTCGATAAATTCGCATCTTTTGATAAATTTTACTTATTTAGGTACACTGGCTTGCAAAAAAATCGCGTACACCTTAAAAATCAAGTAACCGAGATTTTGTAATTTTTTAGCTCTGTAAATACTGTAAAAACTAACAATGTTGTCACTGTCATCACTATTTGATTTATTATGGAGCTAGTTCTTAATTATCTTTAATTTACCTACTGTTAAATTACAAATATATCCCAGAAAAATGAAAGAACGACCAAGTATGTACTTAAATTTCTGTTAATGTTGACATCTTAATTGACACTAGTGACATTGACAAGTTCAAAATCAAGATCGACTCAATACAGCAAAAAATAGGTTTACGTGATTTTTTTGCAAGCCAATGTACAAATTTTAAGAAATAAAGTTTTTATTTTCTGTTGCCTCTTTTTAGCCCCCACTCGAAAATCCAAAAGTCGGCGACAATGCCCCATTTTAATTTCAAAATTATACCCAAAAATTTTTGAACAGTGTTGTAAATTCACTTTATATGTAACTATAAACTTACTAAATTTACTTACATATTTTATATTGATTAAAATAAGTACGGATTACTCAATATGTTAACCATGCCAGAGGCCCGGACCTTTTGGAATCCTAATCAGAACTGAGAAAATCGATTCGGAATACGACTTACATACCGGAAACAGACTCTCTTTTGTACATAAGTACACGAAGTCAGGAAAACAAATACTCGTATGGAGTTACTACAAGGAATGTTAGTACGTCTTAACAATCGAGGAAGTTGAAATAGGCCGAAACTTAGTAACTTTCCACAATGTTAAGATGTGTGTACAATCCGTGTTGCTACCGACGAATTAAGCTTAAATATCTTCCTCTGTTTCGAAATTAAAATGTCACATTCTAGAACGCATATTGATGTTAGAAGGAGCTACATTCTTAAACGATTTTTAGTGATATTTAGGTATTTCAGATTGGCATGACTGCAATACACTAAATATTTAGGCAACGGATAGAATAAAAACACTGAACTCAATATTACTGGAATGCGCCATGATGCGATATTCCTATAGTAACAAAACAGGCCGAGAGCAATAGCAACACGGGGATTTTCCCTCCTTTACGCACTGGCACATCAGCTCTACAACCTGTATAAAAATTAAATAAAAAATCTGGTGTGGCCAACACAATATCTCCCGCCATTTGCAGCCCACGTCACAAAAAAGATTAAGTTAATCCTTATTTTTGGATTAGCAAATTTTACTCTAATTTTGACAGTTTATTTCTTAAAATTTAATATATAGTCTAATCTAATCCAAGTAACTACCTTTTTTAAAACGCTTCAACGGAATTAACAGGCTTATTCTGTAAAAATATCGTTATACAACAACTATCGTTATTTATAAATGTAACGATGTGATCCTGAACGACATTATGTAAAATCGTAGTCACTAAGTAACATTGTTATAAACGTCCTCATACCGTTTGTCATACAGACTTTAACCAATTTTCTTAGAAAAGATATTAACTATTATTGTAAATTAAATTGTCATTGTAATAATGTTTACATTTATATTCCGCGCCTTTCATCCAGAATACATACGAGCATTACATTTTATATTCACCACCTAAGGAGAAATTATTTTCTAAAACGTCCAATTACCCGACTGTTTCATTTACAATGATATTGTAAGGAAAATAGATATTGAGGTTGA
This sequence comes from Harpalus rubripes, assembly GCA_963082715.1. Classification (NCBI taxonomy): domain Eukaryota; kingdom Metazoa; phylum Arthropoda; class Insecta; order Coleoptera; family Carabidae; genus Harpalus; species Harpalus rubripes. Next base: position 11,513,799 of record OY720450.1, read on the forward strand.
CATTTTTAACATAAATTACGTTGCTTTTAAAAATATCTTGAATTCTAATCTACGTACATTTTGATAAAAATCGAATAAATCTTATTCATATACATTTTTTTCTTCTATTGTGTATTATTTTTTTTATTATTTTTTATGTATGTATATTGTTTGTTTCACATTTTGTCTCTGTCTACGTCAAACATGTTTTTTGGGTTTTTGCTAATTTGTGTATCTCTGACTCTTCTGCTTCTTGTATTATATTTTGTTCAAATATTAACTTAAGAAACACATTTTTATATAATTCATTATTGGAATCAGACGACTATTGTTGGAATTTTATTCATACGATAAGTATCTTTTACAATGAGAAAATATGTATACCTAAAAGAATTTTTCATATTAGTAGAAGATATCTGTTGAAAAGTTATTTTCTTATACATCTGTTTCTCATCCTCATATAATATTCTAGGAAATTTATATAATTTGATACTTCAACCGGTAATTTTGTAATAATTATTACATCCCTCACTGCATCACACATAATATTTGACGTCCTATCATTCGCATTCATTACAAATATTATATAAAATAGAAATTGCAAAATTATTCTGACATAAAACATAACCTTGCTATGTTTCAATGAGTAACCACTTTTGTCATTTTTGTCCGCTGTCTGCGCTGACTACTTTTGTGCACACCGACTATAAGTGAAAAATTAAGTTGTATGGTCAAGGAAAAATTAGTAAACAAATACAAATAGCTTGAGAAATAAAATATTTGAATTCCAATTTCTACAATTTTGACGAAATTATTTTATTGTTTTTGAATGGAATAGGCTATCAGGAATACATTTTTTATGATTGAATGCAATTCCGTGTTCAACGTATACTTCGATTGTTCTTTGTACGGTAATGGTCTGGCCATAATTTTTGTGTGACGTTGTCACGTACTTGGTGCAATTTCACAGCTACCTCGAAATAAATAGGATGATCACGTGAAGTATTAAAGGTGTATAACATGTTTATATGAGCCACTTTTATCACTATTAAATGTCAGGTAATAAAAACTACAATTACCCACGAGTACCGTAAGTTACAGCTTATATAGGTAGCCTTATTTGCGATCATCGTAAAACAAAATTTTCTATCAGTAATAAACGAGAAAAGCCATTTCATTCTTTTGGAACACACTAGAAAAATAGTAAAGTAAGATGAAATATGTAATTACCTAAAGTAGTTATCCCATAAAAAAAAATCTGATGTGGCCAGCACATTACCTTCCGTCAGTTCTATGTATTTTGTACAAATTTCATACGGAAAGTTCCTTGCTAAATTAAATATTCTATTTCTTGTACATTACCTGCCGGCAGTTGCATGTATTTTATGCAAAATTCATACAGAAAATTATTATTTTGTGACGTTTTCTATATACAGTGTAATGTATCTGCAGAAATAAAAGATTTATTATTATTATTTCTTGTACATTACCTTAAAGTAGTTGTATGTATTTTATACAAATTCCATACAGAAAGTAAAAGATCCTATACCTATTTCCAGTAAAATTATAAGACAAACACACTATGTCAATTTCACTTGACACTGACATCTTTCAATCAAAATTTTCTTAATATAGTAGCTGTTTCCACAGCTATGGCTACTTTATGAAATTTAAATTCTTTATAATTTTTTAACTCTATATCCATTTAATATTAGGTATAAAATGCAGTCAAATCGTAAAGAAAATAAAATATTCTTTAATATTTATAATAACATTAAATGTGAAAAAATGATATTTAACATAGTTTTTTCAAGAAAAACTGTTAAAATCTTCAAATGAGGGTACTTCCGGTTGTCCAATTCTAACCAAAATCTAATCAGCTCTTCGCATGGATATAACGAAGAGAAATACGAAAGAATTATAATTTTTAGAATTGTAGTATAGAAGTTATCGTAGACGAAAATTTTGTTACACACACACACACACACATACATACATACACACACACACATACAGACATCATCGTAAAAATAGTAAAATCGTATTCTAGGGACCCTAAAACGTGCTTATTCATCAAAAACTCACCACCGAATTTTTTGACCAAAGACAATACCTTCCTTACCTAAAGATGACGGAAGGTAAAAATCTGATGTTGCCATCACTTTACCTCCCGCCATTTAATTTTTATTAATTTAAATATACATACTTACGTATTTACTTATGCTGAAAACTATTAAGTCCCATTCCATATAACTATGGTTCTATTTACTATTTCCTTTTTAAAACATTACTATTATTAATTTGAAATGATTAGTTCTTTGAGAGTGACAGTTATCTGTCAGTTACAAACATTTGACATATGAACTGTGTAACCAAGGAGTTGCGTTTGCTGTTTGTAGCGAAGGCTCCGGGATTTAAAATATAGATAATTTTTTTAATTTATCCATAAATTATATAGAAACAGTATATTAAGTATTAAGATCGGTAATTCCTTAACGTTCGTGATACTTATACTATTTTTTGCACGATCGACGCACAAAATTTAAAAGAAAAATTATTATGACATATTAAAAAAAATTATTTGTCATTTTTGATGTAAGCTGTGATTTTTGTTTCTATTTATTTACAGTCTCGCCTCCTGAACGGTAAGTGAAGCACATCACTTACCGACGTGAGTCACATCACTTACCGTTCAGTAATTTGTAAATAAGACCTACTGTATTGGAAACACTATCGGTAAATATAAAAAAATCTGATGTGGCCAGCACATTACCTTCCGTTAGTTCTATGTATTTTATACAAATTCCACACAGAAAGTTTTTTTTGCAAATGATTCCATATTTCCAGTACATTACTTTCAGTCAGTTCTATGTATTTTGTACATATTCCATACAGAAAGTTTCTTGTAACATTCTATATATTTCTAGTAGAATTATAACTCAAATATATTATGTAAATTGCACTTTGACACTGACATTTGTCAATCAGAATTTTCTTAATTTAGTAGATGTTTCCATGTTTATAGCACAGCTGGCTGCTTTGTGAAATTTAATTTCTTTATAATTTTTTAACTCTATATCCATTGAATATGAAGTATAAAATGTAATCAAATCGTATAGAGAATAAAATATTCTTAAATATTTATAATAACATTAAATGAGAAAAAGTGATATTTAACACCATTTTTTCAAGAAAAACTGTTAAAATCTTCAAATTTGGGTACTTCCGGTCGACCAATTATAACCAAAATCTAATCAGCTCTTCATATGGATCTAAAGAAAAGGAATACTCAAAAATTATAATTTTTAGAAAGGTGATATTGGAGTTATGCGATCCGAAAAAATCGTCATACGCACATACATACATACATCCATACATACACACATCATCGTAAAAATAGTAAAAAAAAGGTAAAAAGAACCCGATCGTGCAAAAAAGTATTAATGCAAACCCATAGAAAATTTAATAATCTTTAATTTTTATAATAACATAAATCTCGAAAAAATAACATTTAAAGGTATAATTTCGGAGAAAAACTATTTTGAGCTTCAAGTAAAGTGCTAACTAACTAATTTTTTGTGAAAAAAAAATTGCTATCTACTACAGTGTGTTCAAAAAAATTCATAACTCGGAGTAGGCTCTGAACAAAGAAACGTGTGTCTGATCATTATTCAATCCAAAAGTCAAGTTCTCAAACTTGATCTTAAAATGTAATTTTAAGGATAAAAGATATTTAAGAAGGATACAGTATATTGACATTCGTCGTTTTCTAATGTGTTTCCATTTGTAAAATAAGATACAAGAAGAAAAGCTTTAGATAACATTATTGACAATATCTCATGTTAAATTGACATTTAATTAAATATTTTTAAATTGACATACGTTTCTTTGTTCATAGCCTACTCCGAGTTAGGAATTTTTTTGAACACACTGTATATCTATTTGCGTACCTATACGTAAAAAAATTTGTTAATAAATTCTGTTAAAATAATAATTATTTTGTTAAATTTTCCAATTTATATTTATTATGTGTTTAATACAACCGTAATACAATTTCGTTCATAATGATACGAAAAACTAATGCATATTATTTGATTAATGCTTTCGTTCTACAATAGTGTAAATTTTGGGTTTACGTGTTAAAATATTATTAATTCATACAAAATGAATTTGTGAACCAATATTTTCGCATACGTAATTAACATAATTAAGAATATGTAATATGTTGTATATTTCATATTTATTTATTAATATATATTATTTATAATATAATATTTACATTTAATTGAATATACAACTGGGTTGACACTATCGTATTGATGAAATATATAATTATATGCTTATTTCTACTGTTCTAATTATTTATACAGGTATATGCAAACATTGGGCACATGAGTAATTAATAATATCATTTATTATCTAAATTAGTGATAATAATAATTGGTCAAATGAAAAACAAAACATTGTTTAAAACAACTGAATAACACAAACATTGCCATACATAAATAATAATGACACAATAATAAAGTAGAAAATCATTGAAATTTATAATTATTTTACAAAAGAAATATGTGAAAGTTTAACAGAAATTTTAACAAATATGTGGCGCATTAATTAAATTTTTCTATTTCGGTGTTCTTATGAGTCTATAAAAGCACTGTTTATCACTGAAAACATGACGTTTAGAAGATCTATAAACGTACTGTTTTTAGCGCCTTTCGTATTCTAGAGGTGGTAGTCATAACAGATGAACTACATATAACCTCAAAATGGTAAGTTGTTTATGTTGAAATATTACTTCCAATTATTGATTTTTATCTTTTCTCCAGGTGACAGGACTAGAAAGACAAGGAATTTATAGCTATAGCTGTGTTAGTTCAGAAAGAATCTGTGAAATTAAAATGTTTCAAATAAAAAATTATGAAACAAGAAACAATGCGCTCAGATTTACTTTGTCAAAACAATTTAAACGGCAAGTTTTATTTATTACAATTTAATTTTATGGTAATATTGCAATTTTCAGCCGATTGTATTGTTATATCAGGCAGGTTTTGAAATATATGGTGCACGTTACTTGAAATGTTGACGCTGTCAACTCAAATTGTGGCTACTTGCAAGTAAATATAAAAATTTGACGAACCATAATTTCCAGATCCACATCGAGGTGAACTGTCGAATTTTAAATTTTTAAGTATGATGTAGTCATAAGTACCATATGCAAATACAAAATATGTTTTATGTTGAAGAATGTAAGAACAGCTGTTGCTGTTATGTCTGCAACTGAGCAGTAGATGTGTTGTTCAAAATGGTAGAATGTAAAAGTGTAGATCAATGAATTGTTCATTAAAGTATTTCATTATTTAAAGAGTTTTATTTATGATAATAACCTACACAAAGCAGTGATCCCAATTCGTTATTTGATTAATTTACCTTTATTTCAAGATATATCAAATCAGATGGTTCATTAATAAACCGGTGGAGTACATTGTATTTGTTTTCCTCTTCTATAATTATATAATGCTTGATACAATGTTTTAATGTAAACAATCAGTCAGAATCATACAATATACAAACTGTCAAAATGTGAAATTTCAATTGTTTGCGGGAAATGCTATCAACATAACTGACAAAAAAAACACAAGTCATTTAAAAAAAAATCTAATTTAAAATTATCTCAATAGAACGTACGAGTCCAAGTTTGTAAAACTTGCCTAGCGGCTCGTTTTCAAAACTTGGACTCGTACGTTAACAGATTGTCTTATGATACTTGTGTTTTAATGTACTATTGTGTATAAATGTATCGATTTTTATGTAGTTTAGATGTTAGCAAATACACGAAATCTATGATATAAGTACAACATTTATTCTTACAAAAAGCGACGTTTCGGTATCCACTTGTACCTACTTCAGGGGTAAGTAAGATCTTACAGATTCTTAAACATAAAATCATGTATAGGTGGCGCGCGTTAAATTGCGGCTGACCTTGTTTGCGCAGAACTTATAATTCGTACTTGGGCGAGTTGAAATGTAATAGTAGGGGGGTTAGGTATATTGACATTTAGCCAAATGTGTACAATAATGGTTAGCTGTTTATTAGTAATTATTATATGCTATTATTTCAACGGGGACATCACTCTATCAACTTCTGAAATTGGTATAAAGGGTAAAGGGATTCATTTATAAGCAAAATAAATTGTACCTAGTCGATGTTTTCAGGTTGGCTAGTATATACAGGTCCAGTTTCAACTTACGGCGCATCAGCAAAATCAACATAATGAAGACGATATCAGTGTATATGGAAATGCTGACTGAAGTTTATGTGTTTATTTATTGTGTTTTTGGAACATATTAATTTTAGAAATAATTATATTCATACTTTAAGATTTGCTTATAACTAAATAGAATTATGCATTTCTTTGAACTAAAAGTTTCGGCAAAAACTTTGTGAACTAAATTGCGAATCTAATTTGAACGTTATATTTTGCTTAATTTGAAAAGTGTACGAACTGCAGTGACGAGAAACTTGTATAGAGAATATCTCATCTTGTTCACTATTGCCAACTTTTTTATTTGAATTCACATTAAACAAGTTTGATTAAATTTAAATATACATGCCGTATTTTGCAAAAACTTTAATAAGATAGTTGAAAAAAATCAAAGGTTATGAAAATACATCCCAACGCGCTAATTTAAGATTGGTTTATACCCCTTTTTGTTTTCGAGATATTTACATTTAACACTTTACCCATTTCTGGAGTAACACCCAAAATGGCACAAATTGCAATTTTTGATATTTTTAATGATTTTACGCTACAAATTGTATCCAATTTTGAATATTTATAGATACTTATGTAGAATCGAATGACAAAGTCGCTAGACATACATATATCTCTACCCATTTTTGGGTTATTGTCCAAAAATAAAATTATTGAGGTCCAACTTGGAACGCAAATATTTTAGGAACTGAAAGAGATATTAATTTGCGGTTTGAAAATTTGGAATTACCGATCTTAAGTGTATCCAATTCCCGATATTTTAATATCTGGTTAAATTGCCTGTTAGCTTAATCGTCACTTAAACGAAAAAAGTCGCATCGAAAAATTGAACGATTTCCTAGATTCTAGCGCTGATTTTGAGCAAAAACAAATAGCTAGCGAAAAATATTTCGTTAAGATATCTAGCGAAATGATAAAGAGCTGCGCGCGCCACTTTTGGTTTTATTTTGTTAAGTTTACGTTTTAAATTCAATATTAAGTACTCGTTGTATAGAACACAGAAGACAGCAACAAATTGACAAAATACAACGAAGTATATTCTCTGTTCAAGAAATAATATTCGATTAATTTAAAAATGAAGTCTTTGTGCTTTCAGTATTAGACAGATATGTAACACGAGGGGGTGCGGGAGAAGATGATGACTACTTAGTAAAGTTTTCCCCAACGATGACACCCTTTATTCTGACTGATTGGTGAAAAGGAAGAACACACTTACACTCGATGAACACTTAGAATTTACGGACATGGACATTACTTAATATTTACTGACTAACTAAAGTTTTATTTACATGATTATTGTAATTACACTACAACTTGCACTAACTTCTTCTTTAGTAATTAAAACCAACATAACTAAATCCTAAAGATGCCGTTGCATCCTTAGACCAAAATACTCGCGTTACGCAGAACGCGAGCCAAAACTTAAACTCTTACATGTTTACTATACTCAGTACAGACGTCTGTTCGAACTAACAAACTAATACCGACTCTCTAATACAATGCGCTATTTTAGGGGTACAGGGTACATAGGCTAGGGCACTCAAAGTCACGAACGTATGCATAATCATATCTAGACTTATTACAGATACAACTGTCAGTTAATAGTCATCTAATACCGTTCAGCATGTATATAGCGTTAACAAAAAACGCTACATTTTTGCTACGCTGGCACCATAGAGTTAAGAATATACAGGTTATCTTGGTAATAGAGGGACATGGCTTAACCACAGATTCCTGAGCCAAAAATAAGACAATTTAACTAAACTTACCTATATCCGACAGTGCACCGTTTAGCCAGTATTCTGCTTCAAAGTCATTCTAAAAGAAATTAATTTTGCTTATAATAACGAAACGCTTTGTTAGATTTGAATGAAATTTGATATGACAATCTATATGGATATAATTCATCTTTTAAGATGGTATTTGTTACTGTTAGTGAACCACTAGTATATGAAACTTGGGTGTCGCGACCATGAATAGTACATAACCTTTTAATGGCGACCCCAATAATGTAAATTTATTATTTTTCAGAAAAATACATTCAATAGTAAACTTTCGTCTCAGTACATAAGTTATGATATCTGCAACGATTTAGTCAGAAAAAAATAAAATGTTAAGGCCCATTCAGAATAAAAAAAAAATAGCGGTAGTGTAAGAATTAGTGGCATTGGTAACGTAAATTTATTGTAAAAATTATTTCCGTTCACAATCAAAAATTACTGAAATTATAGTTTCTAGGAATTTTTTATTATAAATTACTAGGGTGCAAGGTTGACAGTTATAGTTGTCATATTATTTTTGCGCAAAAAGCAACTGACGTAGATGATGACTTATTAATTACACTTATCCACAAGCACTCCATTGTGTGAGATAAGCGAAGAGATTAAGGGAATTTAAAATTATTTCAAAAAAAGAAAATGCGTGAGCACAAATTGCCTTTGAAATAAGCGAAAATGTAAGTTACGTATTCGCTTTTAATTGTACAAAGTTTATTAACAAGTCTGTTTGTTTATATAGCGCAACGTCTGAGGCACACCACAGAATGATCCTTTTTCTCTTGCTCATTTTATCTGATGAAATCAAAAATTAGATGTCGATAAACGTCAAAACTGCCAAAAAAATTAAGCGGTAGCGTAGTGGCAACGTAGAAATTTGGAGTTTGCAAACTCCTACCGCTGCCATTGCCACTGCGCTACTACTAATTTTCTTATATTTTGGATGTGAATGAATACATTTGCTATAACGCATTCAATCTTTTACCCAGGCCACTACTACTGCCACTAATTCTATCGCTACGTTATTACCTTCCATCACCTTTAGGTAAGGAAGGTATTGTCTTTGGTCAAAAAATTCGATGGTGAGTTTTTGATGAATAAGCACGTTTTAAGGTCCCTACAATACGATTTTACTATTTTTACGATGATGTCTGTATGTGTGTGTGTGCGTGTGTGTGTGTGTGTGTGTGTGTGTGTGTGTGTGTGTGTGTGTGTGTTTGTGTGTGTGTGTGTGTGTGGTGTGTGTATGTGTGTGTGTGTGTGTGTGTGTGTGTGTGTGTGTGTGTGTTTGTGTGTGTGTGTGTGTAAGTGTGTGTGTGTGTGTGTGTGTGTGTGTGTGTGTGTGTGTGTGTGTGTGTGTGTGTGTGTGTGTATGTAACAAAATTTTCGTCTACGATTACTTCCATACTAGAATTCTAAAAATTATAATTCTTTCGTATTTCTCTTCGTTACATCCATGTGAAGAGCTGATTAGATTTTGGTTAGAATTGGACAACCGGAAGTACCTTCATTTGAAGATTTTAACAGTTTTTCTTGAAAAAACTATGTTAAATATCATTTTTTCACGTTTAATGTTATTATAAATATTAAAGAATATTTTATTCCCTATACGATTTGACTACATTTTATGCTTAATATTAAATGGATATAGAATTAAAAAATTATAAAGAAATTAAATTTCATAAAGTAGCCACAGCTATGGAAACAGCTACTATATTAACAAAATTTTGATTGAAAGATGTCAGTGTCAAGTGAAATTGACATAGTGTGTTTGTCTTATAATTTTACTGTAAATATAGGATCTTTTGCTTTCTGTATGGAATTTGTATAAAATACATACAACTGCTTTAAGGTAATGTACAAGAAATAATAATAATAAATCTTTTATTTCTGCAGATACATTACACTGTATATAGAAAACGTCACAAAATAATAATTTTCTGTATGAAATTTGCATAAAATACATGCAACTGCCGGAGGGTAATGTACAAGAAATAGAATATTTAATTTAGCAAGGAACTTTCCGCTTTCCGTATGAAATTTGTACAAAATACATAGAACTGACGGAAGGTAATGTGCTGGCCACATCAGATTTTTTTATTGCTCATATTATCTAATGAAATCAGAAATCTGATGTCAATCAACGTCAAAACTTTAAAAAAAATTAAGGGGTAGCGTAGTGGCAACGTAGAAGTTTGCAAACTCCTACCGCTGCCATTGCCACTGCGCTACTACTAATTTTCTTAATTTTTGGATGTGAACGAATACATTTGCTATAACGCATTCAATCTTTTACCCAGGCCCCTACCACTGCCACTAATTCTACCGCTACGTTATTTTTTTTGTTGTGAATGATATTTATGTGATTGCGCCGCGTAATTTTTAAAATAAATTTTATCTAGCAGTCTTTCCAAATGTCAAGCAACTAATTTTTAATGACGGTAACAATTGTTTATGAGTTGTTAAAAAGTACCTTTGCCATATTTTAAAACTAGTAACATATCCGTTTGTTCGGCCTTAAGACGATTAAATAACGTTAGCTCACGCCTAAACAACTTTAGAAGATTGATATAGACAACTTCCAATTAAACCGAAAGTGCTTTGAAAATATAGATAAAATATTGTCAACAAACCCCTAGGTATTTTGAAAAATAGTACGCAACGTATTAAATAGTTTTTAAAATAAATGTTACGTAACACGTAAGCTCGTCGTGGGACACCTGCATTTCCATAAAATATTCCAAATTTGATATTAGTGGCATGTAACTAACATACGAGTAATATAGGCAGAATCCAATAGAGAGCGTGTAACGAGATGAAATTCTTCGTTATTCACGTCATGCGAATAATCCCATCTGCTTTCATACGAGGCATTGTGTAAGAAGTTTGCAAGTTGGTAGGCAAAGGCAGGTCGCTCATAATCAGCCACTAATTGGGAACTTTTCCCAGCTGTTCATTATAAATGATGTACGAAGCGTTAGCAGATGATCACGCCAGTCTTTCATGGCTTCACTCGCCTCATTGTTTTCGCGGCAAATTCAATTAAATATACACACCATACCCGCACAAGATTAAGTTGATGCCGAGAAATTTCCTCATACAGAAAACAGGGTGATTTATTAAGAAAATGGTAATTTTCAAGAGAATACATTTCAAAGGAACGAATGGATGCAAACGAAGCATATTCTAATGTTAATGGATTTATCTTGTTAGAATGTTAGTTTCGCTAAACCAAATCACAGCCGAATTTCTTATGAAAGCAATTTTTACCGCGTGGCTACTAAAAAACGAATCTTGTTTGAAACTCAACTCCGTAGTGCATTGAGATATTGATTTTCAAACATTATGATAAATTTGATCTGTTTTGTCCAATTATCTCAAAATCTTCTAATAATGGCACGCAGAGCCGTAATTAGGGTTTTGAGCGCCTGTGGCAAAAATTTTATTTGCGCCCCTACGTATCAAGAAAATAAAAACAACTTAAACTTACGTGAACATTTTCTAAAATTTAAAATAACTGCAAATCGTATTAGTTCTCATATTTTCATCTAAAAATTTGACACGATTAAAGATAAACAATATAACGTAGGATTTAATACGTGTCAAAATGTCAAATGAAATAAGATTTAAACCGTTTTGCAGATGTTTAAAATTTTAGAGGAATTCTATATGTTTAAGTTGTTAGTAACTCGCGAACCGCTCAACGGCAAAAATCGTCCATATCCTGTTCCATTTAAACCATTCAGCAGATAGCGCTTGCATCAGAGCCAGTTTTAATTAGCCGAAATTACATTGGGTAAACTTGTTTCTTATCTCCAATTTAAGCTAATCAGAGAAGTCAAAACTATTTCCTAATTTCTACAATACTGAATGGCTAAAATGGAACAAGATATAAAACATGACATGAAGGAGAATTTCATGCTGAATTTAAATTTTCAAACTGCGTTATCGTATCTTTAACCGGGTCAGAATTGTGGATGAATTTGTAGGAAAGAATAAATCATTCAAAAATCATCAATAATAAACTGTTATACATAGTAAAACCTATTATACTCTGCTCCATTTAAGCCATTCAGTAGATGGCACCAGTTTTAAGTAGACGAAGTTACATTGGGTAACTCTTGTCTCCAATTTCAGATAATCACAGAGTTCAAAACTATGCTCAATTTTCTATAATACTGGATGGTTTAAATAGAACAAGATGGATATAAAGTATTAAATACGTAATATTGTTAATTTTTTGAGTAATTTAAATTTCTATCATAAATTGTTATTCTGGTTAATGATTTTTTAACAACTCTTTGAGAGATCATCCTAGGCAAAAAATGTACGAACCCTATTATGTACAGAAAATTACGAGCTTTAATTTTGTATTCTTGTAAAATTTTGACTTAAGATGGCGGCAAAATCCGGAGTCGCTAGAGGGTACAAAATTAGTATGTTTTTTTGGAGGTCCAAATAAAGAGAATAAAATTCATACAAGCTTGTCACCAATTATTTTCACAATCAACACCTTGCCGACTGGTCTATCTGTTGTTAAATTTAGAAATAGAATAGAATAGATTTTTGAAATATTTGATCTAAAAACATATAAATGATTAAAATTTGCGCCCCTGAGAATTTTGCGTCCGTGGCGAGCGCCACCTTTGCCACGCCCTAGTTACGGCACTGATGGCACGTCACCTTGTAGATCATTACAATTTATAATAGTTTCACTGGGGCGATAAGAAAATGCTCCCCTATCGTAGAATAAATTTCTGTCTCCCTACTTATTTTTAAATAATGCTTCCAAATACTCATATACAGCCACCTTTGCGTAAAGCGTAAAATTTGATTTAAACGTCAACACCACTGGGTAAATATTAGCACAGAGGGCAGTATAATAGATAATTAGGTAGGGTACCTTTATAACCAGGGTATGGCCATGGTCCAAGATCACCGCCATTGTCGGTAATTCATTTCCCTATTTATTTGTAATAAATGTAATATTATATTAAAAAATCTTATGGGGCCAGCACATAACCTCTCGCCAGATATTTTACCTGGTTGTACGCATAAAACGAAAAATATTTTTTAATACAAATACAATATATTCATGTCTCACTACAAAATAATTCTCACATTTATGTGCAAAATCTATGGGATATTTTAATATAAATTATGTACAATACATACATTTTCTTTATATTCAATATCCTGAAATTTTTTTTTTCTACTTTCCTTTTCTTTTTCTTTATATTCGTTATTTTTTCGCAAATTCCTCATATTCATTTTTACGTATATTCTTTTACGTTGTTGACTCTTTTGTATTTTCATAATCTTCATAATAATGTACAAATATTTTTGACAGCGGCATACAAATATTTTTGACAGTGACATTTATGTGTCAATTACAAACATTTGAATTTTTTGCCTTGAAGTAGTTTGATTTGAGAATTTTTATATCAAATTATTTTATATGCATTTCTTTATCTCTAAATCTATAGAAGATATAATAATGAATTTATATTTATCGAATAAAGAATTTAACATTCTTTAATATAAGTATTTACATAAATTTTCGATAAATAATATTTAGATGATTTTTTTTCTTGTAACTACTACTTCCGGTTGTCCAATTGTTACCAAAACTTAATCAACTCTTCCCATTATTGTTAGATTGAGAAATCCGTAGTTAAAAATGTCTTACGTCTTATAGTATTTGAGATATCGTGAATCCAACATCCACACACACATCCACACACACACACACACACACACACACACACACACACACACACACACACACACACATACGGACATCATCCTAAAAATGTTATAATCGGATTCTAGGGACCTTAAAACGTGCTTATTCACTAAAATCTGGGTATGCGATTTTTAGCATGAATACAATACCTCTCTTAGCGAGAGGTAAAAAGAATATTAAATTATCACACTGAGAATTTATAAAGGTAATAAAAAATAATTAATTTAAGAGATACACAAGTATTATTAAGACATACATTTAGAGGTTATGTAGAATATATGATATGGGTTGTTATTATCACATCTAATTTAATATCTGTAGTTCTTATTTACATAATAATTGTATATTCTAAACTTACCTATGAAAAATATAAATAATTGTGCTTAATAATGAAAATTTATAGTTGTTTTCAATATGTCAGTGGTGGGTATCTTAACAAACTACACAAGTAAATAAAATAAAAATATTACTTACCTTTAAATACATATTAAAATGATAATTAAATGTGTTTTTCATTAAAATAAAACAAATAGCCACGAAAATACATAATAATTTGCACAGGAACACCACATATAACAGATGGGCCGGTAATGGCGGACGAAACGAGAGCCACGCCATGGCCATACCCTGGTTATAAAGGTACCCTATAATTAGGTATCTGTAATTCTGCCAGTGGCGGCTCGTGCATCAAAACTTTGGTGAGGCATGGCATCTAAAGAAAAAATGCGCCTCAGGCGAAATTCTTTTTCATTGAAGGTCAAATTCCTTATAATTAAAAGTTATATTTTTAAGGGATGTGCAGCTGCATGTTTTTCCCCTTTCATGTACAAAAATAAATTGCCGACCACAAAACATTTCTTCCACCTTCGAATTAAAATTTTTAATTTCAATTTTTCTTGCACTATCAATTGCGGTAGAAATATTTTGCTTCCTTTAAGTATTAATTTATAAGTTGAAGCAATGTGATCTTTACGTATGTTAGTAGTACTAGTAAAAAGTATGCACGGCCAACAAAATAATTTATTAAGTACTTTACTGCCAGTTATATTTATCATAGCAGGTGTTAGTTGCATCTTGCCTTCTTCTCCAATATTTATTAATGATGTAATAAGATCAGAACAAAGCAGAGATGGTCTGTTCGTTTTAATTCTTTGACAAACAGTTTATCCTCATATGACAGTCGATGAAATGGATTTTTGTTAATTAAAAAAATAATATCTTCAGAATTATTTCTTATATTATTATCATTTAATTCGAAGTTCTTATCATTTAAAGTACCAGTCGAAGCCAATACACTTGTTTTGTTTTCAACTAAAATTCAAAATACAAAAACATTACGCAGGTAAACTATAAAAACTACGAGAAAAATAAAAGAATTAAATACTGAAGTACTCATTTCGAGAAGCACTTCAAAATGTGCTTCAGTGGGTGTAAATTAGGTGAACTGCATTACAGATTAGTTATAGTGGTGGTTTAAATTATTCTTTTGATATTTATAAAGACAAGCATTAATGGAATAAGTTGAAATTTAATTTACATATTACTTTACATTATTTACAGCTGTATTTCTTTTTTGTTGCGGCATTGCCTCACCTGCCTACCCTGACAAGCCGCCACTAATTCTACGACATACGTCATTATTATTTATAGTGTGTGTGAAAGTAATGCCACTATTTATTTATTTATTTATTTGAATAGTCATCTTTCGTGAATAATAGTGCCTAAATACAACCTAATATTGTGTAATATAATATGTATTCTTATACATGTCTTTTATTATTATAACTTTATCTTCTTTCAACTTTCTTGACTTTAAATTTAAAAATGCACAATGAAGCCATCCTAGCCTTGACCTTCCATACGAGTACATCCTATTATGAAAGTGTATTGGCGCGTTCTTTATTAAGATAAATGGTGTCGCGATGAACTGTGTCGCAGTACGGAAACTCCTTGCTGGATGCTGAAACTCCGGTAGTGCCAGGAGAAGGATTAAACGACGCGATTGCCGCGTCCTAGAGTCATCCACGCCATAAACCACATAAATCATCCATGATAGAATGGCATAGTTAGCGAGAAGTAGTTTTTGTAAGGTGAAAGAGGTAGTGATTGAAGTATGATGTTCAATGGAATAGTTGCGAACTTGATTTATATAAAGTTTGTGGTCGTAGATCATAGATATTTATAAAGAGTTACTGGCTTTAATATGTGGAGCAGGAAGGTAAAAGTTTATGATGTATTAATTTCGGTTTTAATTGCAATTTATTAATGCTGGTAGCAAATTGTAAATCTATATTTTAAAGATATAGCCAGAGTGTGTGCTATATTACATTGTAGCGCCTCTTCCCCTCATGATGTAAAATTTGCAAAATTAAGTTTAAACTATACTTTTTGTTATTCAAAAATGCTAAATGTATTATATTGATGAAATTTTCCTGGATTCATTCTTGTAATCAACAGGTTATAATCAAAATCGTTTGTTGTAACCAACAATTTTACAACAGATTTCAGAATGCATTTGATTCTTTGCAAAATGATAATAGGTTTTTAAATATTGGATTCATTGTGGGATTCATTCTTGTAATCAATATTCTAGAGTTAAAATCAATATATTCATTGTTGTAAACAACATTTTCATAGTTATTATTTTAATATAACAATGCTAGAATAATAACGAACCGATTGATACGATAATTATTTTACTTATATCAAGAGCTCTAAAGGCCTGTGTCCATGATCCTAGAAATCGATCCGAGTTCTCGGATATAGTACGCAATTCGATAACTTGGATCGTGGACACTACCAACTCGGACGCAAAAATAAAATCGAAAACTAGAATGTAAAAATGCGTTCTGTCCCATTTTTTCGTACAAGTTGCTAATTTCAGTTACCATTAATGAAGTTTCTAGAAACATTATAAAATTTATGTTATAATTTATTTGTGTATATTAATATTTTTGAACTTTGTAATTTTTAAAATAATTTTTCAAAAAATTTAAAAACAAAAATTATTTTAAAAGACATTTATTGACATTTTGACATTTCATTTTTATATTTATTTCATATAATTTAGACATATATATATATATATATATATATATATATATATATATATATATATATATATATATATATTTATAATTAAACGATAAAGAAGATCTGATGATGCTAATGTTATAGCGAAACTAGTAATCCAATAAAATAATTGTGAAACATAAAACCAAGTATTATTAAAAATTAAAATGAATAATAAGTTTCACCAAGTAAGAGCAGACACAATTAAAGAAATTATTGAAGCAAGTGTAGCAGAACAAGCTCGTTTTTATTTCAAACTTAAACTGAAACACCGAATAGTTAGTCAAAATATCTGGTTTAATCAAAAATGTAAAACACTTCAAGTATATCCAAAATACATTCATATTAATACAAAAAACCGTTCCAAAGCTGCACAAATAGCAGTAGAAATAGCCAAGAAGAGATGGTTAGCTGAAGAAACTAAAGAATTATTCCGTAAAAAACAAAATCTCCACACATATATCAAAATCATCCACAATGAATTAACCTACAACCTACATCCACTAGAACTTGATAATCTACACAATAACGTAATGGATAGAATAATACCAATAATACACAAAAAATATGTGAAACAGAAAAGGAAATTAAGCAATTTATTAGAAAACAAGATGTACAACATTCAGAAGAAGGAAGAAAGTATACAAAAGAATAACAATAACAAGAAAGAAGATATTGAACAAAGTGATAGTGATAGTGGTTTTGTGTTTTGTGACAGAGTTATTAACTTATCAAAAGTGAATTTCATGAATTCAGAAACAGAACTATTAAATTTTGGCTTTAAATACAATTTACCAACCGATAATAAAAAAAAATTACAATCTTTGGTTATAGATACTGAATTGGGACTAGGTACACAGCACGACATTAAGGTAAATGCATTACAAACATTTCAAAATCATAAAATAGAAAATAAAAATTTGAAAATATACGAAACATTAAATTCGTTAAAAACAAAAATTTAAGAAAACAATATTATTGTATCTAAAGCAGATAAAGGAAACACAATTTGCATCTTAGAAAAAATAGACTATA
The DNA here is from genome assembly GCA_963082715.1 of Harpalus rubripes. NCBI lineage: Eukaryota > Metazoa > Arthropoda > Insecta > Coleoptera > Carabidae > Harpalus > Harpalus rubripes. Next base: position 11,531,681 of record OY720450.1, read on the forward strand.
TTCGTAAAGTTAATGATTTTCTAGTTTCAAACAATTATTCCAAATTAGATAAAAATCCTACAAATTATTATCAAACATTAGTTAAAAAACAAATGAAAGAATGTCAGTACACCATACCGGTAAACAAACTTTACTTCCTGACTAATATGAATCCACAACCACCAATATTATATGGACAACCAAAATTACATAAAGCCAACATACCTATTAGGCCAGTATGCTCTTATAATAATGCTCCGTGTTACAAATTAGCAAAATATATTAACAAATCATTTTTAGAACACACAAATTTCGTTGCAGAACATTCAATAAAAAATTCAATAGAATTAAGTAATAAATTATCCAAAATACAGTTAAATCCAAATGATAAACTAATTTCACTTGATGTGGGTAATTTGTTCCCAAATGTTCCACCAAATGAATGCTTAACGTAATGAAAGAAATATTAGAACACCAAAACACCAATCCTGTAATCACAGAGGAATATTTAACTTTATTTAAAGTATGTACAGATCAAAATTATTTTCAATTTAATAACAATTATTACACCACATCACAAGGTTTAGCAATGGGAACACCAATATCACCTTTATTAGCAGAAATTTTTATGGACAATTTAGAAAAAACAATATTAAAAACTGATTCATCAAAATATATAAAATACTGGTTTAGATACGTAGATGATATTTTAATATGTTGGACGGGAACCACACGACAACTTAATAAATTTTTAGAAATAATAAATAAAATTCACAATAATATTAAATTCACTTTAGAAGTAGAAAAATATAAACAAATTAATTACTTAGATTTAACAATAAAACATAATAACAATAAACATGAATTTAAAATTTTCAGGAAGCCAACTCAAACAGATACAATAATCCACAAATCTTCTAATCACCCAAAAACACAAAAACTATCAGCATTTTATAGTATGATTCACAGATTAATCAAAATTCCATTAAGTAAAGAAAATTACGAAACAGAAGCAAAAATAATCAAAAATATAGCAAGGAATAATGGTTATAATACAAATATTATAGACAATATAATTCAAAAAACAAAATTAAAAAATTATGCAAAATACATTTACAATGACAATGAACAAAAAGAAAACATATTTATAAAATTATCGTACATAGGTACAATATCCAATAAAATAGCAAACATTATAAAAAATACAAATGATAACTACAAAATTGCATTCAAAACATTAATTTAGGAAAAAATATAAGAAATGTTAAAGAAAAAATGAATATTCAAACAAAATCAGGTGTATATAAATTAAATTGTGAAAAATGTAATGCTGTGTACATAGGTCAATCAGGAAGAAATTTTAATATAAGGGTAAATGAACATAAAAAATCATTTTTAAACAAAAAGTGAGACTCAACATTTTCCAATCATTTAATAGAAGAAAATCATACTAGCAATTTTAAACCCGAAATTTTACATGTAGAAACTAAAGGACCAAGATTAGATTTTTTAGAAGCTATAGAAATTGGTAAAGCAATAAAGAATAATGAAAATATTCTAAATGAACAGACAAGCCTTAATAATTCACCATTAATGAAGTTTCTAGAAACATTATAAAATTTATGTTATAATTTATTTGTGTATATTAATATTTTTGAACTTTGTAATTTTTAAAATAATTTTTCAAAAAATTTAAAAACAAAAATTATTTTAAAAAACATTTATTGACATTTTGACATTTCATTTTTATATTTATTTCATATAATTTAGACATATATATATTTATAATTAAACGATAAAGAAGATCTGATGATGCTAATGTTATAGCGAAACTAGTAATCCAATAAAATAATTGTGAAACATAAAACCAAGTATTATTAAAAATTAAAATGAATAATAAGTTTCACCAAGTAAGAGCAGACACAATTAAAGAAAATATAAATTATATTTGAAGAGTTTTTCTATCTGACTTAAAATAAAAGAGTTATAAAGAGAGGACAGACCGATGAATCACCCTGTATGTAAATAAATTTAATAAATCATAAATGTGGGCAATGTTATTTTACAACTATGCAATATAAAATAGAAGATCATATCCAGCACTTTCAGATGTTCGTGGAGTACATAACACGTATTGAAAATGATATTTCCTCTATTTTATTGAACTTTTACAAGTAATATGAACTTCCCCTTCTTAATTACTCATTATTATCTTCCCCTTCGATTATCTGAACTTTCTAAACCTTTTGGTTTCGCTCATTATTATAAATCAACAAAATTATCCCTTTCCTTTATCCGTTATCCTATCCAAGAGTTTAGGCTGAGCTCATTTCTGCATGGGGCAGTTGTGGTACGTGACGTAATTTAGCAGGACGCGGCGATGTTCAGCTGTTCGTCTTGCACGGCTGCAGATCATCTCGGCAGGCTGTGATTCACCCGCAGTTGCCGAAGTAGCCGGAGGAAGGGAAAGTTGGATGGAGGGATTAGAACCAAGATTATGAGAAGAAGTTTGTTGGGCTAAACTCGTGATTTGTGGGCTTTTTATAGGCCGGTAAACCAGATACAAAGTTTCGTATTAATACGAGTGAACTAGTTAACAAGAAATTTGTACAACATATTTAATTACAACGTAAAAATCTGATGTGGCCAGCACATTACCTTCCGTCAGTTCTATGTATTTTGTACAAATTTCATGCGGAAAGTTCCTTGCTAAATTAAATATTCTATTTCTTGTACATTACCTTCCGGCAGTTGCATGTATTTTATGCAAATTTCATACAGAAACTTATTATTTTGTGACGTTTTCTATATACAGTGTAATGTATCTGCAGAAGTAAAAGATTTATTATTATTAGGTATTTCTTGTACGTTACCTTAAGGCAGTTGTATGTATTTTATACAAATTCCATACAGAAAGCAAAAGATCCTATACCTATTTCCAGTAAAATAATAAGACAAACACACTATGTCAATTTCACTTGACACTGACATCTTTCAATCAAAATTTTCTTAATATAGTAGCTGTTTCCACAGCTATGGCTACTTTATGAAATTTAATTTCTTTATAATTTTTTAACTCTATATCCATTTAATATTAGGTATAAAATTCAATCAAATCGTATAGAAAATATAATATTCTTTAATATTTATAACATTAAATGTGAAAAAATGATATTTAACATAGTTTTTTCAAGAAAAACTGTTAAAATTTTCAAATGAGGGTACTTCCGGTTGTCCAATTCTAACCAAAATCTAATCAGCTCTTCACATGGATGTAACGAAGAGAAATACGAAAGAATTATAATTTTTAAAATTGTAGTATGGAAGTTATAGTAGACGAAAATTTCGTTACACACACACACACACACACACACACACACACACACACACACACACACACACACACACACACACACACACACACACACACACACACACACACACACACACACACACACACACACACACACACACACACACACACACACACACACACACACACACACACACACACACACACACACACACACACACACACACACACACACACACACACACACACACACACACACACACACACACACACACACACACACACACACACACACACACACACACACACACACACACACACACACACACACACACACACACACACACACACACACACACACACACACACACACACACACACACACACACACACACACACACACACACACACACACACACACACACACACACACACACACACACACACACACACACACACACACACACACACACACACACACACACACACACACACACACACACACACACACACACACACACACACACACACACACACACACACACACACACACACACACACACACACACACACACACACACACACACACACACACACACACACACACACACACACACACACACACACACACACACACACACACACACACACACACACACACACACACACACACACACACACACACACACACACACACACACACACACACACACACACACACACACACACACACACACACACACACACACACACACACACACACACACACACACACACACACACACACACACACACACACACACACACACACACACACACACACACACACACACACACACACACACACACACACACACACACACACACACACACACACACACACACACACACACACACACACACACACACACACACACACACACACACACACACACACACACACACACACACACACACACACACACACACACACACACACACACACACACACACACACACACACACACACACACACACACACACACACACACACACACACACACACACACACACACACACACACACACACACACACACACACACACACACACACACACACACACACACACACACACACACACACACACACACACACACACACACACACACACACACACACACACACACACACACACACACACACACACACACACACACACACACACACACACACACACACACACACACACACACACACACACACACACACACACACACACACACACACACACACACACACACACACACACACACACACACACACACACACACACACACACACACACACACACACACACACACACACACACACACACACACACACACACACACACACACACACACACACACACACACACACACACACACACACACACACACACACACACACACACACACACACACACACACACACACACACACACACACACACACACACACACACACACACACACACACACACACACACACACACACACACACACACACACACACACACACACACACACACACACACACACACACACACACACACACACACACACACACACACACACACACACACACACACACACACACACACACACACACACACACACACACACACACACACACACACACACACACACACACACACACACACACACACACACACACACACACACACACACACACACACACACACACACACACACACACACACACACACACACACACACACACACACACACACACACACACACACACACACACACACACACACACACACACACACACACACACACACACACACACACACACACACACACACACACACACACACACACACACACACACACACACACACACACACACACACACACACACACACACACACACACACACACACACACACACACACACACACACACACACACACACACACACACACACACACACACACACACACACACACACACACAGACACACATACATACACACACACATACAGACATCATCGTAAAAATAGTAAAATCGTATTCTAGGGACCCTAAAATGTGCTTATTCATCAAAAACTCACCACCGAATTTTTTGACCAAAGACAATACCTTCCTTACCTAAAGGTGACGGAAGGTAAAAATCTGATATGGCCAGCACATTACCTTCCGTCGGTTTTATATACATTGTACAAATTCCACACAGTAAGTTTCTTGCAAAAGATTCAATATTGCCAACATTACCTTAAGTCTGTTCTATGTATTTTGTATAAATTTCATATAGAAAATTTCTATATTTCCAGTAAAATTATAACGCAAACATACTATGTCAATTGAACAAAGCTGGCTGTTTTTTGAAATTTAATTTCTTTATAATTTTTTAACTCTATCTATTGAATACAAAGTATAAAGTGTAATCAAATCGTATAGAGAATAGAATATTCTTTAATATTTATAATAACATTAAATATGAAAAAATCTGATGTGGACACCACACGGCTTCCTAGTACGCAAAACTAATATGAAGTGTATACTCAATTATAAAATTGCACGTATTTAACGTAATTTGACATTAACATCTATTTTTAATTTTTTATTTATTTTTTGACCTAATCCATAGCAAGCTTCGTTACAAAAACCAAAAAGTAAATACGTTTTAAATTTACATATCTCGATTATACATAGGTCTAATTTAATAATACTTGATGTGCTAGACGCAGAATTTAATTCTCTAAAACTCTTATTTGAAGCATTTATTTCTAAAATCAAAATGAAACCATTTTATTCAAGAAACACTGTTAACAACTTCTAATAATATATCACTTCCGGTTAGCCTGTCTTAACCAAAATCTGCTATGTTATTCCAATTGATATAAAAGTCTTATATACTAAATTTGAAAAGTTTTGGATCATATTTTAATATAGTTTTTCATTAAAATCTATTATAGGCTTCAAATAAAGTACCACTTCTGGAAATTATGTAATGACCAAAAAGGGAGGTGCACAACTAGATGTTATAGAAGTCCTAAATACAAAATTTCAACTTTCTACGGCTTACCATTTTTGAGTTATGCCAGATACGTACGTACAGACGTCACGACGAAATTAATCAGAATGGATTCAGGGATGGCCAAAATGGATATTTCCGTTAAAATCTAGAAACCGAAATTTTTCGGGAATACAATACTTCCTTTACTTTGTACAAGGAAGTAAAAATAATATTTAACAGCGTTTTTTCTAGAAAAACTGTCAATATCCTCAAATTAGGGCACTTCCGGTCGACCAATTATAACCAAAGTCTAATCAGTTCTTCATTTGGATGTAAAGAAGAGAAATACGAAAAAAATATAATTTTTGGAAAGGTTGTATTGGAGTTATGCGATCCGAAAGAATCGTCACACACACATACGTACATACAGACATGCATACATCCATCCATAAAATCGTATTCTAGGGACCCTAAAACGTGCTTATTCATTAAAAATTCTTCATCGAATTTTTTGACCAAAGACAATACCTTTCTTACCTAAAGGTGACGGAAGGTAAAAATATGATGTGGTCAAAACATTATTTTTCGACAAAAAATTCAGTTTGATTTTAACCTAAGAACGGTTTCTGCAAAAAGATGTTTTTTTTTTTAATTTATTAAAAGTTTATAATAAAATGATTAATAATATGAAAGTTAGACACACGCTAAAATGTCATCACCGCGTCTGACGTAGGTATCTAACGTGCACCGACGTATTGCGCCCATAATTCACAAAAATGCACGTTACATAAATGCGGCTATATTTGGGTGATAATTAAAGAGCGGGCTATAGTCTTTTAACATGGAAAATCTGTTTTTCCTTGCGCAAAAGTTCCCAATTAATTTTAGACAAAAATGTTTCAAATAAAAGTTGTAGATAATTAAATTCTACGCCTAACTCACTAAACAGTTTTATTTTTTTACTTTTGGTAACCGTATTTGAAAATGTATAAATATTGCTCATTTATAGTCGTAGCAATGGAATAGAAACAAACTTACAAAGAAATGCGTATCGTTTGAACTGTCAAATATTCGGTTTTCGAATAAAAGTTACACAGAATTCAAGTTCGCACCTAAACCACTAAACAAATATTATTTTTTCTAGTCTATATACAAAGTAGCCATTTGCGCTCTATTTTGTCAACGCAAAATGGCACTTTGCCGCTCATGCGCGACAAAGTAGAAAAACGCTTGTTGTCCAAATTTCTAACTATACAATGGTGAGAAATGCCACTTATCTACATTCTTAATGGAAACGTTTAGTCAGGAACTAATGGCACTGTAGTTAAACATTTAACACCTTCACAAGTCAATCTCACATGTCACATATGAATCGGAATATTACATAACCAAACAAAATGTCACACTGCTTTGAAAATAAAATAGGGTATTCATTTACAAAAACGAAAGTATAAAATGCTTAGATTAGATTGAAGCAATAGCTAAAGAAAAATGGAAAATAAAATATTACTATGAAAAATATTGCTTAAACTTTCATTTAAATAACTATTTGTATATTGTGTTAATTAAGAAAGGAATCGATATTGAACATTTATACTTCAAATATTATAATGTAATAACTGAATAAAAGAGTTTGTTTTGTATCCTATTTGATATGCAGAATAACAAAATTTAGAGACTTGGTCACATACGTGTATAGTGTTTTCAAAAGAGAAAATGAACTTTGGAAAATTGAATGGATAGAAAGAATTTTTAAGTGTTTTGTAAAGAAGTTGAGGATCTATTAAATCAAAAGTTTCCTTTGTCTCTTTTCCTTTTGTATTAAAGTTTGAAACAAAACAAGTTCCGGGATAGGTAACGTACTTTCGAAGCTGTCAAAGGAATAACAAACCACTATGAATTTTTTATTACTTTTTTATTTCTTTCTAAAAACTGCCGGATATAAATAATATATTTTTTATGCAATTGGCTCAGTGGTCTAGGGGTATGATTCTCGCTTCGGGTGCGAGAGGTCCCGGGTTCAACTCCCGGCTGAGCCCAATTTTAATTTAAAATTTGTTTAAATATCTACAATTTTGTTAAAAATATCATTCATTTCGAAGTATACAGTCTATAAATAAACCAGCAAATAGCTCGCTTATTATCTCGCTTATTATTACTATTAACGATTTTAACTATAGGCGGTGTGCACAAAAGTAGTCAGCGCCGACTTCGGACAAAAATGACAAAAGTGGTTACTCATTGAAACATAGCAAGGTTATGTTTTATGTCTGAATAATTTTGCAATTTCTATTTTATATAATATTTGCAATGAATGCGAATGATAAGACGTCAAATATTATGTGATGCAGTGAGGGATGTAATAATTCTTACAAAATTACCGATTGAAGTATCAAATTTTATAAATTTCCTAGAAGATTATATGAGGAACAGATGTATAAGAAAATGACTTTTCATCAAATATCTTATAAAGGTAATTTTCGAAGAATAACTATTTTGAGCTTCTAGTAAAGTACCATTTCCGGTTATCAGATTTTCACCAAAATCTAATGGGCTCCTTTTATTACAGAAAAATTTGGAAATACTAGGTTTCAAAATTTTCTGAATGATAGTGTTTGAGTTAGAGAGGAGGATCCAAACAAACACACAGACATCATCGTGAAAATGTTACAATTGGATTCTAGGGACCTTAAAACGTAGTCATTTACCAAAATCTCGATGTGCGGTTTTTAGCACGATCCCTATACCTCCCTTACCAAGGGTAGCGGGAGGTAAAAATAGTGTATCTACGGAATTTTATAAACGCTTTAATATATTGCTATCATTAAGGTTATGCCTGCAATCTATGCTACGTAAAATACGCCGCACTGTCTACGCATAGACAATGTAGTTTATGTGGTTAAATTTTGTATATTATCTACGCGCATGTAGACTACTAATTATTATTTTTTTGCTTAATTACATCTTTTTTCTTAATTACTTACAGATTTAAAGTTAAAAAGCAATGTTTGAGTGTTAGTGCCCAATAGACGAAATCCTAAATACGCCACTGCACATTACTATCAGATTTATTGTTAAATAGTATGAGGAAAAGATTTGATTAAATTGTAGGCCGTACTGTAGTACAAACAATTTAGTACCTACAATACTCGCTGAGTACGTAAGTATTTTCTAGCCTCAAAGATTTTGCAGACCTTCCCTTCGGTCCGATAAACTACCTCGTGACAAAAACTCAGTAGGAAAAATCGGATATTGTTTATTAAACTCATTGAACTCATTTCAAATGTTGTGAATTTATCTTTAATTTGTTATTCCCTTGGTTTATCCCATTCACTTGACTAACTCTTGAAATGCAATAACTTGAACAAATTATGAGTTCCTTTTGTCGGTGCAGCAATATTCCATCATTTGCAATCCGCGTGTTCCTGCATCAAACGTTGTGAACTCATTCATATTTGCAGGGGATAATGTTGAAGCGGAAATGGCAGCCTCTTCACCCTGCGGCAAATTGAAATTCGGTAGCTGTAGCTGTGTGTGCTGCTGAGCGAGATCTCTGATACTCTACTACTGTGTTCTCTACAACACTACACTCTGAGATTTGTGTAACTTTGTCCTCGTGTTAATTAAATTTCATGCGCAAACGGTAATAATATATACAACAAAATGATTCGCTATGCTTGAGGTGATAATGAGACGGATTAGTTTCAATTCTATTGTGTGCGTTAATTTGTAATTTAGTGTCAATGATAACTTCATAAATCAACTAATTATAGACCGAATGCTTGATAGGTGTTACATTTAATTATAGATATTAAGGATACAAGTTTGATGTAGCGATCATAATGAAATGCGAGTGTTGTTAAATCACGAGGCGATGAGCCGAGTGTTTTAATCACGCAAGTTTAACATGAGGCTATATCAAATAATGTGTTTCCTTCAATATTTTATCTACGACAGTTTAAATTGACCTTAAATAGTATATTAAAGAACGTTTATAAGACATGTTTTTTTCGCACGCGTCAAAATTTAGAAAACGAGCGTTAGCGAGTTTTCTAATTGACAAGTGCGAAAGAAAGTCTTATAAAATGAGTTCTTTATACTATTTTTATATTTTGCGCCTTCTACAATTAACATTTACTTACTCAATTTGTGATTATATTTGTAACCATTTGTACATTTTCATGTAAATAATCTTTCCTAAATAAAAATAAAAAAATAATAATTTCGACATTATATTATTAAAATGAATTGTCAATTAACTAAAAATAAATTAGGTAAAAATAAGTTAAAGAAACGTCATCTAGTACCAACCGTCTAAAACAAAAAATTGCGTAACGAAATGACTTCATTATGAACGCAAAATATAAAAACACATTTTATGTTATGTTCATTTTATTCATTGTTATGGTTACTATATTTGCTTGTTTGAAGAAAAAAGTCTGATGTGGCCAGCACAGTACCTTCCGTCAGTATTGTATTTTATACAAATTCCACACCGAAAGTTTTTTTGCAAATGATTCCATATTTCCAGTACATTACCTTCAGTCAGTTCTATGTATTTTGTACAAATTCCATACAGAAAAATTCTTGTAAGATTCTATATATTTCCAGTAAAATTATAACTCAAACATATTAATTAAATTGCACTTTGACACTGACATTTGTCATTCAGAATTTTCTTAATGTAGTAGATGTTTCCATGTTTATAACACAGCTGGCTGCTTTGTGAAATTTAAATTCTTCATAATTTTTTAACTCTATGTATCCACTGAATATGAAGTATAAAATGTAATCAAATCGTATAAAGAAAAAAGTATCCTTAAATATGTTATAATAACATTAAATGTGAAACAGTGATATTTAACAGCATTTTTTCAAGAAAAACTGTTAAAATCTTCAAATTAGGGTATTTCCGGTCGACCAATTATAACCAAGATCTAATCAGCTCTTCATATGGATCTAAAGAAAAGGAATACGCAAAAATTATAATTTTTGGAAAGGTGGTATTGGAGTTATGCGATCAGAAAAAATCATCACACACATACATATATATATATATATATATATATATATATATATATATATATATATATATATATATATATATATACATACATACATACATACATTCATACATACATACATACATACATACATACATACATACATACATACATACATATATACATACATACACACATACATACATACATACATACATCATCGTAAAAATAGTAAAATCGTATTCTAGGGACCCTCAAACGTGGTTATTCATTAAAAACTCATCATCGAATTTTTTGACCAACGACAATACCTTCCTTACTTAAAGGTGACGGAAGGTAAAAAAACGTTTGCTTGTTTGAAAAAAAAGCAATTTAGTTGTGTCATATTTTTTAAAACGGCTACATTTTACTATTTTACCTCTGTTTCCAAGATAAAATAAGTGAGTCTGACTCAGATAATGTTCCATCGGCCATTATTTCGTAATAAAAGATCTCGTGTGGCCAACAAAAAACCTCCCGCTATTTAATTTTTATTAACTTAAATATACATACTTACACATTTAGTTATTGCGGAAACTGTATATAGATCCATTCCATATAACTGTGCTTCTATTTACTATTTTCTTATTAACGTTAATATTATTAATTTTAAATAATTACTTCTTTGACAGTTACATACATTTGAGATAGAAACCATCGTGAAAATGTTAAAATTGGATTCTAGGGACCTTAAAAGAGTGCTGTATCCAAGGACATGTTAGTTTATATGTATCTCATATGAAATGTAGAAAACATTATCTGAAGATTCTCTTGGATGATATACTTTCCTATACATAGCGATGGTGGTGTAATGGTCAGCATAGTTGCCTTCCAAGCAGTTGATCCGGGTTCGATTCCCGGCCACCGCAATTGTTTTACATTCTAGATAACATTATCTGAAGATAATATTGGATGAGATAGATATTCTGTCTATATAGCAATGGTGGTGTAATGTGAGGGGTTGGTCACTTAAGAAGAAAGCGTACAATTCAATTTTAATTCCACTAATTCTTCTAATTCCTAGCTAATTCCTTGGTAATTCCACTAATTCCCAAGTAATTCCACTAATTCCCAGGTAATTCCTCTAATTCCCAGGTAATTCCGCTAATTCTCAGATAATTCCTATCCAATTCCTATAATTTTTGATAATCAATACCTTGATTATATACGTACTTTGTGACTTTTATTCTTAGTAATTTCAAAATTATGTGGTATCTAATCCATTTTTGCGTTAATACGCTCTTACAGCCGAATTCACAAAATAGGATTAGCTAAATCCAAATTTTGGTTTAGCTAAACTTTTTCTAACTCGGTATTAAGAACTTAATCTAAACCATATTCACCAAAAAAAAAAATGGTAATAGACTTAGATTAGAGTTTGTTTAGCTTAATTTATGAACGTCAAACTTAAAATAAAAATGGCAAGTAAACGTGAACGAAGGCCAAATTTTACAGAAAATGAAATATCTGTTTTGATTGACGAAGTTAATAATAAAACTAAATTATTATTTGATATTTTGAAAGCTCCCACTAGCTAAATATCTTAACGCCATTAAAACTTGTGTATGCACAGGCAAGGCATGCGATCTTCTAGTGCATCTCTCCAGAATTGGTCTTAATAACGAACATAAATGTTCTATCATTATTCTTGGTAATCGATAACGTCTGGCAATAAATAAATAATTAAATATTTAAAAATCATTGTGTAACCAAATTGGATATTACTGTTGAAGATGATGGTCCGGTATATCATATAAATCCAACCGATTTAAAAAAACTCGCGGTCGAATTATACGGTTTGGTTGATGGTATTCATCGTCACTATCATCGTTTACCATTAAATAACGCAACATTTCGTGAAATCTAGAAAATTATAGTACATTTAATTAAAGGTAAAAAATTGTATTTATATATGATATTTCTATTAGTCTGAAGCTATTTAATAAAGATTATTATTATTACTATTATTATTACTATTATTATTATTATTATTATTATTATTACTATTATTATTATTATAACAAACCTCTATGATGATTAAAAATTACAATTATAAATTTTACACAACGTTAATCCTGCGTTTCAGCAGGTTTGAATAAATGGCTTAAATTTGTAAGCGAAAAGTTTTGTGAATAGGTTTAATATTTATTTACACCCAAATGATTCTGTTGCTATGGATACGTAGGGTTAAATTTTAAACTAAACCGGTTTAAGAAAGTATTACCGATAAAGGATTAAACTTTTTTGTGAATATGGTTCAGCTTAACTTGATTGTTTTAATCGGGTTTAAGTGCTAATCTTGTTTTGTGAATTCAGCTGTTAGTGTTTAACTATACTTTTGAAAACACCTTTTGTTTAATGTTATAGTAAAAATTAAAATTATATTAGATTTATGAATACATATCTGACACATAATGGAAGTCAAAGTAAAAGCTAAAAGTAAGGCAACAGAAAACTGGACAGAAATAAACATGCCAAAGAATCTGTTAAATATCGTTTACTTATTTTCCATTTTATTATAAATATATTAATTTTCAATATTGAACATGCTACTCAAACTAGTCCAATTTTTAACTTTTTCATTTAAATAATAAAAAATGGGGTGTTATGTTTAAAAAGCTCAACAGAAATTATTTTTTTCAAAAATTGTCGATCACTAATTTATGTCAATGTAAACAAAAGCTTTCTTTATAAAACTGTTTTTACAGATTATAGATATTCGATTCCATTTTTGAGATAGAGTGATGATAAAGAAGTGACCGTTTTGAAGGAAAAACAAAAAAGTTGTGTTAAGCCAGAAGTGGTTGATTACGGTAAAATGTTTCTCTTGTTAAACCGGAATAATAATTGTTTTGAAAATATTTTAGTTGAAACGAGAAGTCGGAAAACCCCTAGGTACCAAATTTCGTAAAATATAATTGAATAGTTTTGAAATAGTTATTTATGATATAAGTGTTAAAAGTGACATTTTATTTTGTGAGAACAAAATAAAATCACTTTTAACACGTATATCATACACTATTTTTTCTACAAACACTATTTTTTAATGTAAATTTGTATTTCTAATAATTTTTTGACATTCACTTTTAACACTAGTGCCGAAAGTAACAATGATCTGTCACTTTTAACACTGGTGTCATAAAATGACATTTTTAACGAGATAAACAAATATTAAAAAGCCCACTTTTAATAGATTTGTAGAAAAATGTTTTTTTTTAATAAATAAATTTTATTATTTTTAATTTATTATTATAGTTTATTATTAAATTTTAAAGTTATTTTCATATAAGTTCATAAGCATTTACAAATTAATTGTAAATCCTTACGATACTTTTTAAAATTAGAACTGAGATGGATTAAAAAACATGAAAAATATATTGATATCTAGAACATATATTTAGATTATAAACCAAGGTAATTGTTAAAATTTTAGTGAATTCCGTAAAATTCTAGTTATTTCCTGGGTAATTCCTTCAATTCCTAGTGAATTCCTTCAATTCCTAGAGAATTCCTATAATTCTGTGTTAATTCCTTTAATTCCATGTAAATTCCTCTAATTCCTAGCTAATTCTTGCCAATTCCTACTCAAGTGTACAACTAATTCCCAAGTGATCAACCCCTCGGTGTAATGGTCAGCATAGTTGCCTTCCAAGCAGTTGATCCGGGTTCGATTCCCGGCCACCGCAATTGTTTTACATTCTAGATAACATTATCTAAAGATGATCTCGGACGAGATAGATATTCTGTCTATATAGCGATGGTGGTGTAATGGTCAGCAGCATAGTTCCTTCCAAGCAGTTGATCCGCGTTCGATTCCCGCCTATCGCACTCATTTTACTCTCTAAATAAAATTATCTCAAGATGCTATTTGATAAGACAGATACTTGAAGGAATTCACTAGGAATTGAAGAAATTACCCAGGAAATAACTAGAATTTTAGGAAATTCACTAAAATTTTAATAATTACCTTAGTTTATAATCTAAAAATAAGTTGTAGATATCAATATATTTTTCAATTTTTTAATCCGTCTGTTATAATTTAAAAAAATAACATAAGGGCAATTAATTTGTAAATCCTTATAAACTTATATGAAAATAATTTTAAAATGCTCTCGGTATAAATGTATATTAAGATAAATGACACACACAACATAAAAAATTGTTTGTAAGAGAAGAATAATTGCTTCAAAATATCGTTCATTATCTGAATCGAGATCTAAACAACAATTTGCAATTTTTTATATATATATTTACTTCATTATTATCATGTGCTCCTGCAAAAAATTAAACTTTTTTCACATCAATCCAATTACCATAGCTCGTATGCGTAGCCCACTTTGCGTTGCAATTATTACGCACGAAAAACTGACTGTCGAGCTTGTAATGAATCAACAGTACAGCATTCCTTGGCATGCGTCTACGTATAATTAAATCACAAGACTTCAAACGATCGCTAGTCGTTTGTTTCCCTTGTTTACATGACCTTGTCGCGTTGGAGGCGGTGCCCTGTGACCTGCTTAAGCTCTGGGTCAATGCAGTAATATTTTTCAGCGAGGAGGAAAACTTCGAAAAAAGACGACGGTAATATTAATATATTGATTGAATAACTAGAGATCACAAACTGTCCGATAATAGACAAGAAAAGTGTAACGGTCAAACTTAGGCGCGAAATTCAAACTCAGTTCATAACGCTGAGAACATAATTTCAATCCCCGTGTATTTCTTACCAAGGAAATTTTTGCTCAACTTTAACGGCCGCAAAATCTCATAAAAGTAAATTTCTTATGCAAAGCATTATATGTAGCATCTAGACCGATCCTTTATCTCCAGATTCGTACAATAATATTCACATTAACTCTGCACAGTTTATAATTATTTAAATAATAATACAACGCTACAAAATTCATTGAACGTATGTCTTAGTTTGATCGTGCATGCTTCATCTTCTATTGTGCTGTCCTATTTACTGGTGTGTTAACGACATACGGTATCCTTGTTTGCACCAAGCATTTTAATTTCTAATAATTTTCTTACTTTACCTTTTCTACAGGTTTAAACTGTTGCAATCTATTACTGAATAAACAAACTATCGAATTCTTAGCAAGAGCTGCTTAATTTATTTTTTTAAAATATCTTTTTTTGTATGTAAAATTAAACTCCTATATGAAACCTATACTAGGCAATTCAAACTATGTACTCGCGCCAAAGGTAAATTCTAACCTAACTTTTCTGGTCTATTTTGTTTTTCTAGTAAAGGTACTTACCATTTATATAAAAAATAATAATTAGGGAGTATGGCGTGAATGGAAACTGCCTGAGAGCGATTCGAGTATTGTATGAGGATAGTGAGGCTGCTGTAAGAATAGATGGTAGGTTGAGTGATTGGTTTCGTATAAATGTTGGGGTGAAACAGGGCTGTGGTATGTCCCCGTGGTTGTATAATTTGTATATGGATGTGTTGTTGCGGAGAGTATTGAGTGAAATGGATGTCGTACATATTGGTGAAAGTATTGTAGTTGTTTTAGGTGAAAATGAAGAGCAACTCAGAAAAATGATGAGAATACATGTAGTTGGAAGAAGTATGAATTTGGAGTTGAATGTTGATAAATCCAAGGTGTTAATATTTGAAAGGAGTTAATTGGCGACTGTGTGCAATGTGTTGGTAGGTGGAGTGAAACTGGAGCAAGTGAATGAATTTGTATATTTGGGTAGCATGATGTCAAGGGATGGTCGAATTGATAGAGAAATTGAAAGGAGAGTGAATGCAGGGTGTAAGGCAATGGGTGCTCTGGGTACGTTTGCTCGAAACGTAAACGTATCTAGAGAAGCTTGGTTAAATGTGTATAATGGACTGCTGGTTCCTGTTTTGATGTATGGAAGTGAATGTTAGGCATGGGCGGGAAAGCATAAAAGAGAGTGACTGCAGTGGAAATGAGGTATTTACGCGGTGTATGTGGATATGTAAGACAGGATCGCGTGAGGAATAATTTGGTGTTTAAAGAATGTACGTACTAACCTAATTCTTAAGAACATTATAATTTTGATATATTGTGATCTAATGTACCCTAATTATTAATATTAATATTAACTATATAATTCTAAAAGACTAATCTACTTGCCTCTGAGATATTTTCGAATGTTTAAGTTTAAGAGCACTAACGAACAATATTTGAAGATGCCTGTACATGGTGTCTCATTTTCGATGTTTTTTTAAGGTATCTCGGGTAATATTAAATATAAATCAAAACAGTTTGCACATTCCAGGGTCAACTTTTCGAGAAAAGTTTAATAGTCAGCACATGGAATTTCGATCTTCTTTTGTTTCTGAGCTACAAGCAAAAACTCGTTTTTTGCTCATTTCGAAAATATCTCATATCTTATTTATTACGATAGTAAGAGAAAAATTGTTTTAACAAACTTTCAACTGTTTTTTAGGTAGAATAAAATGCTGTAATTAGATTTTTTGAAAAAATTTCTCGACATATTACACAAACTTACGATTTTTTTAATGGGAACCTATATTAAAAATAGTTTCATCGTTTTGCATATTTTATAAGCTTTTCAATGATATATAACAAACAAGTCTACATTTTTATTTTAAACATGAATAAAACATAAATTATTAATTTTTTAGGGAGAAAAAATTGAAAATTATTAAGAAACAATTGAAAGAAATAAATTAAAAATCATCAATTGTTTATTTCTAATATTATTTGTTTCAGTTTTACTCATTTTTTCAGTTTATTTACTTCAAAAACATATTAAACTATTTTTTTCAAAGCCAGTAACGTCGATATATAATAATTTAACTAACCCGAAAATAATTAGTTAAGAATAATTTTAAGAACATAATAATTATGGAATCAAAATAAACAAATGATGATTATTCATTTGTTTCTTAATAGTTTTTAATTTTTTCTCTCCAATAAATTAATAATTTATCTTTTATTCATGTTTAAAACAAAAGAATGTAGACTTGTTATATATCATTGAAAAGCTTATGAAATAAGCAAAACGACGAGCCTATTTTTAACATAGGTTCCCGTTTAAAAAATCATAAGTTTGTACGACATCTCAAGAATTATTAAGTTTCCTTGCATAATAATACCCCATAAATTCTAAATAAAGTACTTTAGGCCATATGCTTTTATCTTACTTTAGTAAAATGCCTAATAAACATGAACACATATACCTAAGTGGTAAAAACAAAATTCCTGCCTACTATGATTAAAATAAGAATTGTTCTCTTTCAATTTTTAATCAAGAATATCGCAGAAACAAATGACCCAAGACAAAAGTTTATTAATTTTTTATTTATCGTAGAATAACGCTCTTTGTATTTGTTCTATATAATTAATGGCCAGATCACTTATAACATTTTTGTACTTTCTACAGTCGATAATTCATAAATTCAGTTTTAATTTTACGTTATTATTGTTCGAGATATCTTCATTCGCGTCCCAAATAGATTTTTTCTCTTAATTTCAAAAGATCAGAACTTGTTTAAAAATGAATTTAATAAAAACTAATTTCGATTATCCGTAAATTTAAACCACCAGTTCCCAGCCTATAACTCGTCATTCTAATTACACAAACTTTATGTTCCCGTTAAAATTTATAATATTATAACGCCCAGTTTTCCCAATATTAATCACAAGTTATTATGTTGTGGCTGCTATGGTTACTGCGTACAACATCACTCTCGTGGTTTTATTGTTCAGTCACAAAGAGAAATGAGAATTTTAATCAAATCATAAGCTGTAAACAGTCAGCATTTCGTTCTGATAATAGCGCGTATGACAGTGAATACTGGGGACATAAAGATGTGAAAATGGTGCTCACCACAGCTATATGGGCGTATGGGTAGTGGAAAGTCCGTGACATCTGTTCAACCCAATAACAGTTTTGTCACGTATGATGTAGAGGTCTTTGTAGGGCGCGTTTTCGATTTCTGCAATCTCCGGTCCATTTTTTATGCTACGTTCATATAAAATCTAAAACGACAGCGACAAGACCACAGCCAAATTTGCTCTTTGTGAGATGCAAACAATTGTAATCTAAATTTTAAATAGGGATGGAAGCATTATTTTCCACATACATGAAGGGTACTTTGACATATTTAGAGGAGAAAATTTTGAACAGAAAAAAATACTTTTTAAAATTAGATTATGTTACAATTACATTTCCATATTATTATTATTTTTTTCTTAACCCTACAGTAGTCGCGTGAATATTTATAACACAAGCAGTCGCGCCGGTTTCACAGACCGGGTTTCTCTAATTACGATTTTAAACACATTATGACACCATAATGATTGTTTAAAATCGTAATTAGAGAAACCCGGTCTGTGTCCAATCACTATTATAGTCTCTAAAGATTAGGATAATATCTAGGATTCCTTCTAATCAAATTTAAATATCTTTTACGTAGTTTATATTACTTTATTACTCAAAATACAAACTAAACGAAATTTCAATAAAATGAAAATTAAATTTTAACTATCAAAAAAAGGAAAATAAAATACAGGAATGTAATTTAAATTCATATATTGAGATGCACAAATATATAAAAAATCTGATGTGGCCAACACATGACCTCCCGTCAATTCCATGTTTGAAATAGCAATGAGTTTTAAGTAAAATTGATCGTTTGTAAACAAAATCTAATTTGTTCCAATAAATAGAAAAGTTTGTAATATCAAATTTTTGATTATATTTTATGTTTTAATATATTTATTCAAAAAAATCTGTTTTTAGCTTCCTGTAAAGTAGTTTATCAATTTAGAAAACATCTAGTATATCGTTCTCATTAATATAAAAGTCTTAAATACCAAATTTGAAAAGTTTTGGATTGTGTCAATTTATTTTTCACGAAAATCCGTTCAGAGCTTCAAATAAAGTATCACTTCCGGTTTATCAATTTTAGCCAAAATCTAATATGTTGCTTTCCTTTATATAAAAGTCTTAAATACTAAATTTGACAAGTTTTGGAATATATCCTATTATATTTTTCACGAAAATCTGTTCACAGCTTGCAGTAAAGTATCACTTCCGGTTTATCAATTTTAGAAGAAATCTAACATGTCGTTCACATTAATATAAAAATCTTAAATACCAAATTTGAAAAGTTATGGAATATATCATAATAAATTTTTACCAAAATCTGTTGAGAGCTTTAAGTAAAGTATAACTTCCGGTTTATCAATTTTAGAAAAAGTCTAACATGTCGTTCACATTCATATATAAATCTTAAATACGAAATTTGAAAAGTTTTGGAATATATCATAATATATTTTATCACAAAAATCTGTTGATAAAGTAAAGTATCACTTCCGGTTTATCAATTTTAGAAAAAATCTAACGTCGTTCTCATTAATATAAAAATCTTAAATACCAAATTTGAAAAGTTTTGGAATTTATCATAATATATTTTTCACGAAAATCTGTTGAGAACTTCAAGTAAAGTATCATTTCCGGATTATCAATTTTAGAAAAAATTAAATATGTTATTTTTCTGCATATAAAAGTCTTAAATACTAAATTTGACAAGTTTTGGAATATATCAATATATTTTTCACGAAAATCTGTTCAGAGCTTCAAGTAAAGTGTCACTTTTGGTTTATTAATTTTAACCAAAATCTAATATGTTGTTCCTCTTGATATAAAACTCTTTACATGAATGCAGAAAGCTTAAATACGGAAAATAGAAATATTTGGAAGTTTGTTATAAGAGTTATCGTGGACGAAAAATCGTCGCACACACGCACGCACGCACGCGCACACTCACACGCACAAACACATACACACACACACACGCACACACACACACACACACACGCGCGCGCACGCACGCACGCACACTCACACACATGCACGCACGCACTTTTTCACTGAAAACTCACCATCGAATTTTTGGACCGATAACATTACTTACCTTATACCTACGATATGACGGGAGGAAAAAATAGTATATTATATAACGACTCTTTTTATCGAGGATTAAGTATAGAAAACGAGCGAAAGAAGCGAGAATTACCCATAAAGTAATCTACGACTAATGTATTACGTATAAAGATTTATAATGACGTAATTTTTCATTAAAATCAGGTTAACATTGCAATGTTTTGTAATGTAAATACGGTTTTGAAGGTATGTTATTTTGAAAAGCTAATTTTGTTGCATATTTATTTTATTACAAATATTCTGATTGATGCATTAGAGGGAATTATTACTATCCTATTATTGGGATTTATATATGGTATTATAATATAGCAATTATTATTTATTTGTCGTGGATAAAACATTTTATTAAATATCTGTATTAAAATTTTTTGCTTGGATTTTCGTATATTTCATATATGATATGTAATGTAATACTCGCAGTTTCATTTTTGTCAACGCACTCTGTAATTGCTTAGCCTCCCTCCATGAAAGAATTGATTTATTCGTGGAGTGTTGACATTTTTCCACGGGTATAAAGCAGGGTTAGGTAATATGAATAATTAGAAACTGACATTTAGGTAAAGTTCAACCGACGGACACCTTTATCCCGACCGGTCTTGTAGCAGTTCGGCACATAAACGGGCTTTACTGCAAATAGTTTCCACTGCAATCTGCAGTTTCTAGGGAGATGTTTTCTACTACTCTAATTACCATTCCAACTTACGGCGGAATAAAAGTATTTCTATTGTCCTTTGGCTTGAAATTGCATAGCCAAGGAGAAATATTTTTGTCGTTTGCTTCTAAGAAGTTTTGCATTTTGTTCCAAATAGGTTCTTACCAAAGTATAAGAATTCTATTAGTCTCACTTTTTACCTTCCGTCACCTTTAGGTAAGGAAGGTATTGTCTTTGGTCAAAAAATTCGGTGGTGAGTTTTTGATGAATAAGCACGTTTTAGGGTCCCTAGAATACGATTTTACTATTTTTACGATGATGTCTGTATGTGTGTGTGTGTGTAGGTATGTATGTATGTATGTATGTGTGTCCGTGTGTGTGTGTGTGTAACAAAATTTTCGTCTACGATAACTTCCATACTACAAATCTAAAAATTATAATTCTTTCGTATTTCTCTTCGTTACATCCATGCGAAGAGCTGATTAGATTTTGGTTAGAATTGGACAACCGGAAGTACCCTCATTTGAAGATTTTAACAGTTTTTCTTGAAAAAACTATGTTAAATATCATTTTTTCGCAATTAATGTTATTATAAATATTAAAGAATATTTGATTTTCTATACGATTTGATTGCATTTCATACCTAATATTAAATGGATATAGAGTTAAAAAATTATAAAGAAATTAAATTTCATAAAGTAGCCATAGCTGTGGAAACAGCTACTATATTAAGAAAATTTTGATTGAAAGATGTCAGTGTCAAGTGAAATGGACATAGTGTGTTTGTCTTATAATTTTACTGGAAATGGATATAGGATCTTTTGCTTTCTGTATGGAATTTGTATAAAATACATACAACTGCTTTAAGGTAATGTACAAGAAATAATAATAATAATAATAAATCTTTTATTTCTGCAGATACATTAGACTGTATATAGAAAACGTCACAAAATAATAATTTTCTGTATGAAATTTGCATAAAATACATGCAACTGCCGGAAGGTCATGTACAAGAAATAGAATATTTAATTTAGCAAGGAACTTTCCGTATGAAATTTGTACAAAATACATAGAACTGACGGAAGGTAATGTGCTGGCCACATCAGATTTTTTTATTATTATTTGAAAGAAAAAGAAAAACTCATATTGATATGTATTATGAATATTTATTTAAAATATATAGTGTACAAATTTTAAATTGCAAAAGAACAATTAGTAGGTATATAAATAATATTAATAAGAATAGTGAAAAATAAAAATATATATATGTATATACAAGTTTGTATATTTTTTGCAATTTCCTCACCTCTTCGCGAGATTCAATTTCTAATTTGTGTACTGTAATATCTGAGCCATATTTTTTACATCTATGTATGTATTGTAAACTAAAACTTGTAAGCAACACAATCGGATATGTACATCGTTGTATTAGTATTATTTTTTTTAAAGAATTTTTAAATCTTATTTAAAGATGTGTTGAAAAGAGACGTACATAGGTGTAAAAAAGAAACGAAAATTGGGAGCTAAGGAATATCAACCTCCAACGTCTTCGTAGTTCTTCACATAACTCATATAGTCGTAACTTTATGAACGATGATGGGTCCCGAGGGAAAAATGATTGGACAAGCAGTCTACTGATGAAAGTTATTTATTTCTAACCGACGTTTCGACTAAAACGTTAGTCTTCTTCAGGGCAAGAAATGGTCAATTACATATCATTTGTGGCAACCACCCATGAGGAACAGTTTTCGATAAAATTATCTGTTCCTCATGGGTGGTTGCCACAAATGATATGTAATTGACCATTTCTTGCCCTGAAGAAGACTAACGTTTTAGTCGAAACGTCGGTTAGAAATAAATAATTTTCATCAGTAGACTGCTTGTCCAATCATTTTTCCCTCGGGACCCATCATCCATTCTTCAGTCGATTATCGATCAAATTTCAACTTTATGAACGATATTGTCAGCTTTTAAACTACTGTGGATTTTTAGTTCTTTTTGCGTTGGTTCCTTTCTTTTCTCATATAGAATTCTTCCGAAGAATTGCAAATGATCAAGTTCTTTTGATGGATGTTCAACAGGATATTTAGCTCCTAATCTGTAAGTTTCGGGAAGTTCTATATCACCTGAGCTATTGATATTCGAAATACAAGCATTAAGAATTTGTTCTCCATGAAATTCTACAGAAACATATATATGAAAAATTTATGTTATAATATTATTATATAAAAAGTAATTAATGTCCATAAGATACCTTATGAGTTCATTCAAATAATGTGGAATCAAAAATTATGTATGTCATGTCAGCCGTGATGTCAGCTTTTAAATTTTTCAGTTTGACGTTTAAATTTTCCATTATATTTTTTTGCATTGCCTTCTATGTTGTCTTCATCATTTTTGTGATTTTGCGGCCCTCTGAAGAAATATGCAAGGAACTATTTTCCCCGTGCTCCGTTTACCCCTCATCACCAAACACTTTGTTAGAAGGCCACCCATAAGTCTGTCCAATCTCTCTCTGGCCATGCTCAACTAAGTTTCAATCCGTCGCAATGATTGAGATTATTATTCTTGATTTTATAAATCTCCATGGCTTTTCTAATTAACCTGTTGTTGAGGCGTCTTGCAAGAATTTTTGTTTCTTCGAATTTGATTTGGTGGAATTCTTCCAGGGCATGCTCTACAACAAACGATTTTCCAAGCTGGTTCAATCTGATCGATCGCTGGTGTTCATTCAATCTTGTAGAAATAGTTCTACCAGTCTGGCCAATGTCCCGAAGACGCATAGAATCTGGTAAATCCCTGAAGACTGAAGAGGGATGACGTATTTCATTTGTCTCAACATATGTCAAATTTTAATATATGGAGAGAACGAAATCTTCATGTTCTTCATTGAGCAAAAAATATAATTACGTGAACTGTAAATTCATTTATTACAATTAAAATTTGGTAACTTAATACATACTACACCTTTTCTACAGTCCTGTATAGTTCGGTAAATAGTTGCCTATCCAATATTTTGATCCCCAAAGCTTTAACAATTTCACGTTTCGGCTAATCTGTTTAACTACAGTATGACCTCTTTAATCCGTACATGTTCTAATCCGAACCTCCAGTAATCCAAATAGCGACAACTCGGAGCCATAATTCGAACAACGCCCCGTTAATCCGAACAGCAAAGTTATTTCTGCTACGTAAATGAGGGAATCAATTGGTTTCATGTTCTCTGTTACCTAAATAAGGGAATCCCGTTGATTCATGTATTCTGCTGCCTAAATTATTGTAATGTTTTTGCCGCCAAATGTAACTCCCATAGTGCAACCGATGGACCAAAATGTGATTCAAGCGATCAAGTTAAATTATCGCAAAGGGCTTTTAAAAAAAATTGTTGCTTCCGAAGGTGCAGGTATTTCTGCAGAACTGAAGAAAGTTAATTTGAAAGATGTTGTTATTGGATTATCAAGAGGATGGGAAGATGTGAGGCCGGAACTTATCCAAAAGTCCTGGACTAAACTTCTTACACCACTTCTCTTGATGATGGTTGGACTGAAGTCGATAATCTTCCACTATTACAGTGGAGGGACAGAATAGAGTTGGAGAGTATAGAAAGACAAATAAAGATTTCACACGACAAGAAGCTCTTGAATGGGCTATCGAACATGAAGAATCATGGGAATCCACAATTGCTATGGATATTTTGGAACATATTCAGAATGAATCATGCTCCGACGAAGAAGTAGAAGTGATACCAGGGCATGTAAACAACAAAGAGGCTGTCAGAAGTTTTGAAACGTGTTTGAAGTCGGCTGAAGAAAATGAATCGGAACACCACATTCTACCAGAAATGAAAAAAGGGCCAGAAAGGCAAAATCAGCGATTTTTTCACAGTTTCTTAGATTTACTATTGACTTTAATATAGATTTATGTAATGTGTGTGTGTGTGTAACAAAATTTTCGCCTACGATTACTCTAATACTACAATTCCATAAATTATAATTCTTTCGTATTCCTCTTCGTTGCATCCATATGAAGAGCTGATTAGATTTTGGTTACAATTGGTCAACCGGAAGTACCCTCATTTGAAGATTTTAACGGTTTTTCTTGAAAAAACGATGTTAAATATCATTTTTACTCATTTAATGTTATAAATATTGAAGAACATTGTATTCTCTATATGATTTGACTGCATTTTATACTTCATATTAAATGGATATAGTGTTATAAAATTATAAAGAAATTAAATTTCATAAATCAGCCAGCTATATGCTAGAAACAGCTACTATATTAAGAAAATTCTGATTGAAAGATCAGTGTCAAGTGCAATTGACATATTTGTAATATATTTGTGTTATAATTTTACTCGAAATATAGGACCTTTTTGCTCGACTCGAAACTTTCTATATGGAACTTGTATAAAATACATACAACTGTCGAAAGGTAATGTACATACAAGAAATTTAGAATCTTTTGCAAGGAACTTTCTGTATGGATTTTATAGATAATGCATACGCATTTACGAAAATTCTACCGGTAGATACCGCATCTACCGACTGTGTTCGAAAACACGAGTGGTAAAAAGTTACCGTGTTCGAAAATTGCTCAATATCTACCAGAACCATCTACCGGATTCATGAAGAATCTAATCTCAAGAAAAGGTAGTGATGCAAAGCGAAGCGCACGCGTTAAAAGTGGAAATGTGTTCAAAGTAGGACTCTGTTCAGTTTGTTAACTACGTCAAATTTCTAACCTGTTTTAAATTTTCAAATTTTTTCATAGGTTATGGATCTACCCTGTTTACCACTTGCGTTCTTAAAATATCTATTCCGGTAGCTATAACTTGATAAAAAGCTATTTACCGGTAACAGTTCACCGGTAGAATTTTCGTAAATACCTCATATAACTGACGGAAGGTAATGTGCTGGCCACATCAGATTTTTTTAGATTTATTTCTACAAGCTCAACGTTAGTGAAGTTCGTAATTCTTAAATACTCTCAAATAACGACAATTTTTGATAATTCACAATTTATTAATTCAAACCCAATGTATTTATGGCCTACTGCTTTTTCTTCAGGATGGCTACAAGAGATTACATGTAAATACATTTTAAGATTTTTAGTAAGTGTTTGAGGATACATTATTTGAAATATGCTAAACATAAACAGCACGTGAGAAACGATATTTAAAACTTAGAATTGCCGAACCCAAACTAATGTTGAACAAGGAACAGACATTGGTAAATGTGCATTAAATAAACATTATTGGGATTTAGAACACAGATTTAATTTTGACTATTTCACTAATAAATATATAAACCAATCCA
The DNA here is from genome assembly GCA_963082715.1 of Harpalus rubripes. Taxonomy (NCBI): domain Eukaryota; kingdom Metazoa; phylum Arthropoda; class Insecta; order Coleoptera; family Carabidae; genus Harpalus; species Harpalus rubripes. The sequence continues at coordinate 11,558,951 of OY720450.1, forward strand.
AATTCAGGATTCTACCTAGTCTATATTATGTCAAAAAATAAACACGGTAATACACTTTAAAACTGGAGAAATCGCGAAATAAATCTCTACTGGCACTATAACTAAAACCATAAACTGTTACAAATTGAATTACCAAATAATTAAAGATGTTAAAGCGTACGTTCAGTGACAAGTGTGATGACTTATGTGACTTTACAATACAAAATATTGCAAAATGTTTTGAACTCGAAGGTATTATAATATATTATTTATTTGTCGTCCATTTTCTTAAAATTTAAGCACTATTGTACCTCTACAGTTTGCTTCCTGGTGTGATAGTGTTTTGGCACATTCATTTAGCTGTCCGCAGGCACCGGTCAGCTAAATGAATGTGCCAAAACACTATCATAGTAGTTCCAGGAAGCAAACTGTAGAGGCACGACAGTGCTTAAAATTTAAGAAAATGGAGTAAGTCACCTATGATTTCAAAACATTTTGCAATATTTTGAATTGTAAAGTCAGTGTAGTGTGACCTGTGGTCACATAAGTCATCACACATGTCATTTAACGTACGCTTTAGCATCTTTAAATATTTGGTAATTCGATTTGTAGTAGTTTATAGTTTTAGCTATAGTGCCAGTAGTGATTTATTTGGTGATTTCTCCGGTTTTAAAGTATATTAACTGTGTTTAGTTTTTGACGTTTGAACATTTGTTGTGCTGTTTGATATAAAGTGCAGTGCAAAGAAGCAAATAGACGTTTACTTTTATATTTAATGATGAAATGTCGTACCATTTCCAATATCCTTTTATCTTACATATAAACAAGTAGTAAAATAGAAGTGTATGTCTATCTAACAAATAATTTTAAAATTATTTAGAAATCAATTTATAGTTATTGTATAGTGATTATTTAAAATATATGTGGGCACTCATATTTAATTTTCTTATGTCTTTCATCTTAAATATTCAAAATTTCCATTTATTTATATATGACATGTCTCCTCTATCACAAACTACCAAGCCGACCAAGCCACCACAGTGCGTTAGTTCATGGAAGCAATCTGTAGATGTCACTATTTTGTATTTCGAAAAATACATTAACTGTCCTGTCTGTAGTTGAGGTGATCCGTGGCTGTCCGGTGCCTGAACTGACGCAGGCACCGGACAGCTAAATGAATGTGCCAAAACACTATCATAGTTCCAGGAAGCAAACTGTAGAGGCGCGTCAGTGCTTAAATTTTAAGAAAATGGATTAAGTCACCTCTGAATTCAAAACATTTTGCAATATTTTGAATTATAAAGTCACATAAGTCATCACACATGTCATTGAACGTACGGTTTAACATCTTTAATTATTTAGTAATTCAATTTGTTTTAGTTATAGTGCCAGTAGTGATTTATTTCGTGATTTCTCCAGTTTTAAAGTGTATTAACTGTGTTTATTTTTTGACGTAATATGGAATTGAAATTCAATAAGCTGATGAACATTCGTTGTGCTGTTTGACATAAAGTGCAGTGCAAAGAAGCAAATAGACGTTTACTTTTATATTTCATGATGAAATGTACCATTTCCAATATCCTTTTATCTTACATACTCGTATAAACAAATGTCTATCTGACAAGTAATTTTAAATTTATTTAGAAATGAATTTATAGTTATTGTATTGTGATTATTTAAAATATATGTATGTATTCAATTTTCTTATTATGTCTTTTAATTTAAAAATTCAAAATTTCAATTTATCTATACATGACATGTCTCCTATGTCACAAACTACCAAGCCATCACAGTGTGCATTTAGTTCATGGAAGCAATCTGTAGATGTCACTATTTTGTATTTCGAAAAATACATTAGCTATCCTATCTGTAGTTGAGGTGATCCGTGAACTGACGGAAGGTAATGTGCTGGCCACATCAGATTTTTTCCAATGTATTTTATTTATGTTCCATTCAAGATTAATATTTTCTTGAAAATTTATTCAGTTTGTACATTTTATTTGGAATTGTATGGTTTGTTTTCATAAAAAGCACGTGTTTCATCCTCCATCCATTGTAGTGTTGTTGTATAATATAAGTACTGTTATATTCTGCTTTTAAGAAATAAAGTAAATATTATTGAAAAATATAAAGAAGTATATAAATCTTCAGTGATACTCCTAGGCTGGCTCATACATAAAAATGTTTTTAAAAAATCTGATGTGGCCAGCACATAACCTCTCGCCAGATATTTTACCTGGTTGTACGCACAAAACGAAAAATATATTTAAATACAAATACATATATTCATGTCTCACTACAAAATAATTATTTTAGTATAAATTATGTACAATACATACATTTTCTTTATATTCAACATCCTGAATTTTTTTTTCTACTTTCCTGTTCTTTTTCTTTTATTCGTCATTTTTTCGCAAATTCCTTTTATATTCTTTTTTAGGTATATTCTTTTGCGTTGTAAACTTTTTATTTATTTTCATAATCTTCATAATGATGTACAAATATTTTTGACAGTGGCATACAAATATTTTTGACAGTGACATTTATGTGTCAATTACATTTCTTGCCTTGAAGTAGTTTTATCTGAGAATTTTTACATCAAATTATTTTATATGCATTTCTTTATCTCTAAATCTATAGAAGATATAATAATGAATTTATATTTATCGAATAAAGAATTTAACATTCCTTAATATAAGTACTTACATAAATTTTCGATAAATAATATTTAGATGATTTTTTTCTTTTAACTACTACTTCCGGTTGTCCACTTGTTACCAAAACTTAATCAACTCTTCCCATTATTGTTAGTTTGAGGAATCCGTAGTTAAAAATGTATTAAGTCTTATAGTATTTGAGAAATCGTGGATCCAACATACACACATACGGACATCATCGTAAAAATGTTATAATCGGATTCTAGGGACCTTAAAACGTGCTTATTCACTAAAATTTGGATATGCGATTTTTAGCATGAATCCAATACCTCTCTTAGCGAGAGGTAAAAATTGAAATTTTAAAAAAAGATACTAAACTATAGTTGCTGTCCGCGATTTGTATTATTGCAATAATATAACATACGTGGAAAAAAAAACATAAATCTATCTTCCGTAAATACATAAACAACTTCGAACTAAAAACTAGATAAAAGAGTAAATAGTTTATTTGGTCCTCCAACAACAAGGAACTACTTCTAGTACCCTACCTTCATCTATATGTAAAATAGATTTAAACTAGTATAAAACTTTAAATTAGTGTACAGTGTATAAAACCTCTTTAATATGCAATAATGAATATTTAGTGACTAACAATGCATCACTTTGAAATTTTGAAAGTTGGTCGTTTGAATCTTCTACACAAGTAAAAATCATTTTACATCAGTTGTCATTTGTTCTCATGATTTTGTTTGTAACAATATTAATTCGTTAATTTTATTGTTAAAGATCAGGTAGATATTAATATTGTAGAGTTCTTTTCTCTCTAGTAGAGAGATTTTGTCGTTTAATGTATAAGCTAATGTAACTTCCTATATATTTGGAGAGAATGCGATGCTTACAGGAAAGAGGTGTGGTCGACTCGTGTGTTTTCTGAAGATTCAGGTATGCTACCTACTCTAAAATACATCACAATGTGTAGCTATCTTAAGTATTGCTTGACATGAACCATTAAATTTAATTTATTCTACAATTCCTCTGTTATATTTTACTGTACCTGTTAGTTGTTTTATTCTTAACAGTAGGTAACATAAAGTACTCGTAAAAGATAAAAATAAATAATCATTTTTGTGGCACTGATTATTATTATTTTTATTATTATTATTATTATTATTATTATTATTATTATTATTATTTTGTAACACAATTAGAGAACAGAAGTAACAAAGCTATTAAACTAATTCAAATATACATTTATTAGTAATTATGTTGTAAATTCCATGCTTTTTACAACAAATGAGCCAAAATGTATAAAATTTCAAATTCGATTTTTCAAGTTACAAAACATGCAATATAAAATCTGATTAATGATTTATGTGCAGAATTTAATTATCTATAACTTTATTTGAAACATTTTTGTCTAAAAAATTGATGAGTCCAGCACATTATCTTCAGTGTTGTAACTTATCTAGATAATTTCATCTAGATAAATCATCTAGATAATATAGTTTTATCTATTATCTTATCTAGATATTTTTTTTCTAAGTTATCTATTATCTTATCTCAATAAAAATTATCATTATCTATTTTTTGAAAATCATCTAGAAAAAAATGTTTTAGACAAATATTGTAATAGAAAGTTTATGGATTTTAAAAATGTTTTGAAATTTTTGATTGGTTGCCATTTTGTTATTTGATGAAATAGAAAATAATTGTATATGCAAGTGGTTTAGAGAACCGAAAGCAAATGCTGAAAGTTTTTGTATTTTTTAAATATTCCTTAAAATAAGGGAGTTATAACGATTTTTCGAAAAACAAGAGAACGCCAATAACTATGAACTGGGGCTCTAAATCAAAAATTTGAGCTAAGAAAAGTTGTTTTAATGAGTTCTATCTACCATTTTCGGGTGTAACGACTTAGTATTAACACCCTGTATATATTAAGATAGGTCTGTGTCTATGATTAAATTTTAAATGCAAATTAAAATTGTATGAACAAATTCAATGCTGTCAAAAATTGGTATTGCATTTTCAATTCAAATTTTTAAATTTACTTTACGGACCTATAACAATTAAATAATTCTGAATGATGTACTGAATATATTATGGAAAAAAAATGCTTATTAAATATAAGATAGTACAGTTATTTAATTTATATTTACTCAAAAGAAAGTCTGCTTATTTCTTGCTTTTCTTTTTTGTTCTTATTTGCATCCTAATAAAGATGTTGAAAACCAATTAACCTTTTCCTGATTAATTAATTAAAAACCTAATTCATTCCTGTTATATCTTCGTCAGTCATTAGAGCTGTAAATTGAATGCTTTCAGTCAGCGGAATACCTTGGCAGTAACAGTAGTCCGGAACTTCGAGCTTCGAATGAAGCTGTTCGTTTGTCTGAGCATGGAACGCTAGTTGCTGGATCGGCATTTGTGCTCAAATCAAATCTGCTCCTCGTGAACTAGAA
>OY720450.1:11569048-11634048 GCA_963082715.1 Harpalus rubripes
ATTTAAAAAATTCTGATAGACAGATGTCAATGTCAAGTGCGGTAGACATAGTATGTTTGTGTTATAATTTTATTGCAAATATAGAATCAATTTTAAGAAACTTTTGGTATAAAATTTTTACAAAATACATAGAACTGAAGGACGGTAATGTGCTGAAAATACATACTCTTTCGCAAGAAACTGTCTGTATGGAATTTGTATAAAATAAATAGAATTGACGGAAGGTAATGTGCTGGCCACATCAGATTTTTTAAAATACATAACCAAATAGTTAGCAATGCAAAGTATTGCCTTATTCTTTTGTGGCAAGGCCACGTAATATTTTTATTCACAATCGGTTAGTAATATGACGATTTCTGACTTTTAAAAAGTTGGGAAGTTAGTTATTGTTAACCTCATATTCCAAGAGGTTGGAAAGTATAACGTGAAGATAACTGGGGTTGGAAAGTTGACACTTTCCAACCTCAGCTATACTCACGCTATACTTTCCAACTTCGAGGCGGGAAATAGCTGCCCCCTGCTTTGAGAGATCAATGCGTATCAGTGATGGGTATTTACATATAAACAAAGCATCTTTACAATTTATATGATAAAAATATGGAATTAACTTGTAAATAATACAAGTAATGAATGGAATCAATATTTAAGGTTAGAAATCAAAGTGACAGTTCATGTGACAAATGAACAATCTTAGACCATTCGTTTATTTATGTTAGGTTATTATTATTTAAATATCAAATATTAATTTTTTATTTCAGATTGTGAATAAAATAGTATACAAACCTCGGTTAGTAATATACTATTACATAGCAACAAGCTTTAAATGTATTTTTCTATTTTGATTGTTTCATAGTACGTATTATACAGCCAAAATAGAAATTCCTCAAAATGAAATAAAGTATATTTGTAAATCTTTTTTGACAAAATGACCAAAATAGAAAAAAATAAAGACATTTCAGCGCACTTGCCCCCTTAGAAAACTCACAGCAAGCCACTCGTTTCTAACAAAGACGCGTGCACTAAAATCATGTCTTATGAAACTTGTACCATAATAAACTATTTTTTACGCCTGTTAAAAAAGTACATTTTTTTCATTAAAATGGTTTTATAAGGTATGTCTTTTTTTAAATACATGAAAGTGGGGAAAAGGTGCCCTTTTTTAACGCTGCGTAGTGAAAATGAAACACTGTGGCTCTTTTTTCTCACTTTATTGCAGAGGTAAAAGAAATTTGAAAATGAAGCTTGTGAAAAAAGATATACTTTACTCACACCCAGCAATGGGTAATAAGCCGTGATGATATATTTATTTATTTTTCTTTACTCACTTGTTACATAAATAACTAGTTGTTACGTCAGGTAAAGTACACTTTATTTCATTAAAATGGGTTTACTAAATATGTCTTTTTTAACATATGAGTGTGAAAAAAGTGTACTTTTTAACGCAAATGGGCTTTTCTTCACACTTTTGTTGGAAACGTAACAAAAATTGTATGCAACTAGAATAAAAAGTGTCATTTCACAAGACTATACTTTTTACTCATGTTACATAAATAACTATTTAAAAAAAAATATAAAAACATTTAAATTCATTGCAGTAGTGCGAAAAACGTTATATACACATATACCTCAATCCGAAAGAAGTTTGCACCCTTGGACGAATAAAAGCTTCGTACACAGGCGTAAACCTTACCATTAGACCCTACGTAAATAACTATCTCTCCCAGTTTCAGGCTAAAGGAATACCATATCATACTATTATTTTATGCATAACTATCGACGCAACAATCGTTGTATTTAGATGTGCAAATATATATCGTTTTGTTCCAATTTCACCATTAAATAATTAAGTTTTTTACTTTTGTTGAAATCAGGTAATAAATGCACATTAGCTTATAAGCTTTATAAGGTATTTGGAAATGGTTTCAGAGCAAACATCCATCAATCAATTAAAAGTTTTACTATGTAGACGTTATTTACAAAATCCAACAGAAAATATCATAACTGTTCATGCTCCCTTCGTTTCCATTTTACGGAAAGTACGAAAATCAATGCCAGAACATACATTTTTACTTCGCTTCCGAGTAATCACCTGTGAGAGATATACTTTATCATATTCTACATTTCAGTTACAATTTTATTTTTAAACATATGTGGGATTTTTGATGCGGTTTTAATTTTAAAATTTTTTGTACGCCTTTATTTCAGTTGGGCAAGTTTTCATATTTAATGAAATTTACTTTTCCAATAATTATTGTCAAAATTATCAATTTTTTTGTCATTCATAGCACAAATAATTATGCATATATTTTTATTTTTGTCAGTTAATTAATTCGATTGAGTTGCCTAGAGGTATGATTCTCGCTTTGGGTGCGAGAGGTCACGGGTTCAAATCCCGATTGAGCCCAATTTTAATTTAATAAATATTTAAATATAAGTTAAAAATAAGGATCTAGTTAGATACTAGATAAAAAGCGATGGTGGTGTAATGGTCAGCATAGTTGCCTTCCAAGCAGTTGATCCGGGTTTGATTCCCGGCCATCGCACTCGTTTTACAATCTAGATAACATTATCTATTGATGATACATGTGTATACCATAATATGTATTTGTCTGTTTCAAGGTTAATATCAATTTTTGTCTTATGAGTTATCTATTTTTATTATATCGGCTCAATGGTCTAGGGGTATGATTCTCGCTTTGGGTGCGAGAGGTCCCGGGTTCAAATCCCGGTTGGGCCCAATTTTAATTTAATAAACATTTAAATTTAACTTTCATAAAAAGAGCTAGTTAGATTCTAGATATAAAGCGATGGTGGTGTAATGGTCAGCATAGTTGCCTTCCAAGCAGTTGATCCGGGTTCGATTCCCGGCCATCGCACTCGTTTTACAATCTAGATAACATTATCTATTGATGATACATATGTATACCATAATTTGTATTTGTCTGTTTCAAGGTTAATATCAATTTTTGTCTTATGAGTTATCTATTTTTATTATATCGGCTCAATGGTCTAGGGGTATGATTCTCGCTTTGGGTGCGAGAGGTCCCGGGTTCAAATCCCGGTTGAGCCCAATTTTAATTTAATAAATATTTAAATTTAACTTTCATAAAAAGAGCTAGTTAGATTCTAGATATAAAGCGATGGTGGTGTAATGGTCAGCATAGTTGCCTTCCAAGCAGTTGATCCGGGTTCGATTCCCGGCCATCGCACTCGTTTTACAATCTAGATAACATTATCTATTGATGATACATGTGTATACCATAATATGTATTTGTCTGTTTCAAGGTTAATATCAATTTTTGTCTTGAGTTATCTATTTTTATTATATCGGCTCAATGGTCTAGGGGTATGATTCTCGCTTTGGGTGCGAGAGGTCCCGGGTTCAAATCCCGGTTGAGCCCAATTTTAATTTAATAAATATTTAAATTTAACTTTCATAAAAAGAGCTAGTTAGATTCTAGATATAAAGCGATGGTGGTGTAATGGTCAGCATAGTTGCCTTCCAAGCAGTTGATCCGGGTTCGATTCCCGGCCATCGCACTCGTTTTACAATCTAGATAACATTATCTATTGATGATACATGTGTATACCATAATATGTATTTGTCTGTTTCAAGGTTAATATCAATTTTTGTCTTGAGTTATCTATTTTTATTATATCGGCTCAATGGTCTAGGGGTATGATTCTCGCTTTGGGTGCGAGAGGTCCCGGGTTCAAATCCCGGTTGAGCCCAATTTTAATTTAATAAATATTTAAATTTAACTTTCATAAAAAGAGCTAGTTAGATTCTAGATATAAAGCGATGGTGGTGTAATGGTCAGCATAGTTGCCTTCCAAGCAGTTGATCCGGGTTCGATTCCCGGCCATCGCACTCGTTTTACAATCTAGATAACATTATCTATTGATGATACATGTGTATACCATAATATGTATTTGTCTGTTTCAAGGTTAATATCAATTTTTGTCTTGAGTTATCTATTTTTATTATATCGGCTCAATGGTCTAGGGGTATGATTCTCGCTTTGGGTGCGAGAGGTCCCGGGTTCAAATCCCGGTTGACCCCAATTTTAATTTAATAAATATTTAAATTTAACTTTCATAAAAAGAGCTAGTTAGATTCTAGATATAAAGCGATGGTGGTGTAATGGTCAGCATAGTTGCCTTCCAAGCAGTTGATCCGGGTTCGATTCCCGGCCATCGCACTCGTTTTACAATCTAGATAACATTATCTATTGATGATACATGTGTATACCATAATATGTATTTGTCTGTTTCAAGGTTAATATCAATTTTTGTCTTATGAGTTATCTATTTTTATTATATCGGCTCAATGGTCTAGGGGTATGATTCTCGCTTTGGGTGCGAGAGGTCCCGGGTTCAAATCCCGGTTGAGCCCAATTTTAATTTAATAAATATTTAAATTTAACTTTCATAAAAAGAGCTAGTTAGATTCTAGATATAAAGCGATGGTGGTGTAATGGTCAGCATAGTTGCCTTCCAAGCAGTTGATCCGGGTTCGATTCCCGGCCATCGCACTCGTTTTACAATCTAGATAACATTATCCATTGATGATACATGTGTATACCATAATATGTATTTGTCTGTTTCAAGGTTAATATCAATTTTTGTCTTGAGTTATCTATTTTTATTATATCGGCTCAATGGTCTAGGGGTATGATTCTCGCTTTGGGTGCGAGAGGTCCCGGGTTCAAATCCCGGTTGAGCCCAATTTTAATTTAATAAATATTTAAATTTAACTTTCATAAAAAGAGCTAGTTAGATTCTAGATATAAAGCGATGGTGGTGTAATGGTCAGCATAGTTGCCTTCCAAGCAGTTGATCCGGGTTCGATTCCCGGCCATCGCACTCGTTTTACAATCTAGATAACATTATCTATTGATGATACATGTGTATACCATAATATGTATTTGTCTGTTTCAAGGTTAATATCAATTTTTGTCTTATGAGTTATCTATTTTTATTATATCGGCTCAATGGTCTAGGGGTATGATTCTCGCTTTGGGTGCGAGAGGTCCCGGGTTCAAATCCCGGTTGAGCCCAATTTTAATTTAATAAATATTTAAATTTAACTTTCATAAAAAGAGCTAGTTAGATTCTAGATATAAAGCGATGGTGGTGTAATGGTCAGCATAGTTGCCTTCCAAGCAGTTGATCCGGGTTCGATTCCCGGCCATCGCACTCGTTTTACAATCTAGATAACATTATCTATTGATGATACATGTGTATACCATAATATGTATTTGTCTGTTTCAAGGTTAATATCAATTTTTGTCTTATGAGTTATCTATTTTTATTATATCGGCTCAATGGTCTAGGGGTATGATTCTCGCTTTGGGTGCGAGAGGTCCCGGGTTCAAATCCCGGTTGAGCCCAATTTTAATTTAATAAATATTTAAATTTAACTTTCATAAAAAGAGCTAGTTAGATTCTAGATATAAAGCGATGGTGGTGTAATGGTCAGCATAGTTGCCTTCCAAGCAGTTGATCCGGGTTCGATTCCCGGCCATCGCACTCGTTTTACAATCTAGATAACATTATCTATTGATGATACATGTGTATACCATAATATGTATTTGTCTGTTTCAAGGTTAATATCAATTTTTGTCTTATGAGTTATCTATTTTTATTATATCGGCTCAATGGTCTAGGGGTATGATTCTCGCTTTGGGTGCGAGAGGTCCCGGGTTCAAATCCCGGTTGAGCCCAATTTTAATTTAATAAATATTTAAATTTAACTTTCATAAAAAGAGCTAGTTAGATTCTAGATATAAAGCGATGGTGGTGTAATGGTCAGCATAGTTGCCTTCCAAGCAGTTGATCCGGGTTTGATTCCCGGCCATCGCACTCGTTTTACAATCTAGATAACATTATCTATTGATGATACATGTGTATACCATAATATGTATTTGTCTGTTTCAAGGTTAATATCAATTTTTGTCTTATGAGTTATCTATTTTTATTATATCGGCTCAATGGTCTAGGGGTATGATTCTCGCTTTGGGTGCGAGAGGTCCCGGGTTCAAATCCCGGTTGAGCCCAATTTTAATTTAATAAATATTTAAATTTAACTTTCATAAAAAGAGCTAGTTAGATTCTAGATATAAAGCGATGGTGGTGTAATGGTTCATCATAGTTGCCTTCCAAGCAGTTGATCCGGGTTCGATTCCCGGCCATCGCACTCGTTTTACAATCTAGATAACATTATCTATTGATGATACATGTGTATACCATAATATGTATTTGTCTGTTTCAAGGTTAATATCAATTTTTGTCTTATGAGTTATCTATTTTTATTATATCGGCTCAATGGTCTAGGGGTATGATTCTCGCTTTGGGTGCGAGAGGTCCCGGGTTCAAATCCCGGTTGAGCCCAATTTTAAGTTAATAAATATTTAAATTTAACTTTCATAAAAAGAGCTAGTTAGATTCTAGATATAAAGCGATGGTGGTGTAATGGTCAGCATAGTTGCCTTCCAAGCAGTTGATCTGGGTTCGATTCCCGGCCATCGCATTCGTTTTACAATCTAGATAACATCATCTGTTTATAATCATGTGTATATGTATTTGTCTCTTTAAAGGGTACTATCTGATTTTTGTCTTATGAGTTACCTATTTGTATTATATCGGCTCAATGGTCTAGGGGTATGATTCTCGCTTTGGGTGCGAGAGGTCCCGGGTTCAAATCCCGGTTGAGCCCAATTTTAAGTTAATAAATATTTAAATTTAACTTTCATAAAAAGAGCTAGTTAGATTCTAGATATAAAGCGATGGTGGTGTAATGGTCAGCATAGTTGCCTTCCAAGCAGTTGATCTGGGTTCGATTCCCGGCCATCGCATTCGTTTTACAATCTAGATAACATCATCTGTTTATAATCATGTGTATATGTATTTGTCTCTTTAAAGGGTACTATCTGATTTTTGTCTTATGAGTTACCTATTTGTATTATATCGGCTCAATGGTCTAGGGGTATGATTCTCGCTTTGGGTGCGAGAGGTCCCGGGTTCAAATCCCGGTTGAGCCCAATTTTAATTTAATAAATATTTAAATTTAACTTTCATAAAAAGAGCTAGTTAGATTCTAGATATAAAGCGATGGTGGTGTAATGGTCAGCATAGTTGCCTTCCAAGCAGTTAATCCGGGTTCGATTCCCGGCCATCGCACTCGTTTTACAATCTAGATAACATTATCTATTGATGATACATGTGTATACCATAATATGTATTTGTCTGTTTCAAGGTTAATATCAATTTTTGTCTTATGAGTTATCTATTTTTATTATATCGGCTCAATGGTCTAGGGGTATGATTCTCGCTTTGGGTGCGAGAGGTCCCGGGTTCAAATCCCGGTTGAGCCCAGTTTTAAGTTAATAAATATTTAAATTTAACTTTCATAAAAAGAGCTAGTTAGATTCTAGATATAAAGCGATGGTGGTGTAATGGTCAGCATAGTTGCCTTCCAAGCAGTTGATCCGGGTTCGATTCCCGGCCATCGCACTCGTTTTACAATCTAGATAACATTATCTATTGATGATACATGTGTATACCATAATATGTATTTGTCTGTTTCAAGGTTAATATCAATTTTTGTCTTATGAGTTATCTATTTTTATTATATCGGCTCAATGGTCTAGGGGTATGATTCTCGCTTTGGGTGCGAGAGGTCCCGGGTTCAAATCCCGGTTGAGCCCAATTTTAAGTTAATAAATATTTAAATTTAACTTTCATAAAAAGAGCTAGTTAGATTCTAGATATAAAGCGATGGTGGTGTAATGGTCAGCATAGTTGCCTTCCAAGCAGTTGATCTGGGTTCGATTCCCGGCCATCGCATTCGTTTTACAATCTAGATAACATCATCTGTTTATAATCATGTGTATATGTATTTGTCTCTTTAAAGGGTACTATCTGATTTTTGTCTTATGAGTTACCTATTTGTATTATATCGGCTCAATGGTCTAGGGGTATGATTCTCGCTTTGGGTGCGAGAGGTCCCGGGTTCAAATCCCGGTTGAGCCCAATTTTAAGTTAATAAATATTTAAATTTAACTTTCATAAAAAGAGCTAGTTAGATTCTAGATATAAAGCGATGGTGGTGTAATGGTCAGCATAGTTGCCTTCCAAGCAGTTGATCTGGGTTCGATTCCCGGCCATCGCATTCGTTTTACAATCTAGATAACATCATCTGTTTATAATCATGTGTATATGTATTTGTCTCTTTAAAGGGTACTATCTGATTTTTGTCTTATGAGTTACCTATTTGTATTATATCGGCTCAATGGTCTAGGGGTATGATTCTCGCTTTGGGTGCGAGAGGTCCCGGGTTCAAATCCCGGTTGAGCCCAATTTTAATTTAATAAATATTTAAATTTAACTTTCATAAAAAGAGCTAGTTAGATTCTAGATATAAAGCGATGGTGGTGTAATGGTCAGCATAGTTGCCTTCCAAGCAGTTAATCCGGGTTCGATTCCCGGCCATCGCACTCGTTTTACAATCTAGATAACATTATCTATTGATGATACATGTGTATACCATAATATGTATTTGTCTGTTTCAAGGTTAATATCAATTTTTGTCTTATGAGTTATCTATTTTTATTATATCGGCTCAATGGTCTAGGGGTATGATTCTCGCTTTGGGTGCGAGAGGTCCCGGGTTCAAATCCCGGTTGAGCCCAGTTTTAAGTTAATAAATATTTAAATTTAACTTTCATAAAAAGAGCTTGTTAGATTCTAGATATAAAGCGATGGTGGTGTAATGGTCAGCATAGTTGCCTTCCAAGCAGTTGATCCGGGTTCGATTCCCGGCCATCGCACTCGTTTTACAATCTAGATAACATTATCTATTGATGATACATGTGTATACCATAATATGTATTTGTCTGTTTCAAGGTTAATATCAATTTTTGTCTTATGAGTTATCTATTTTTATTATATCGGCTCAATGGTCTAGGGGTATGATTCTCGCTTTGGGTGCGAGAGGTCCCGGGTTCAAATCCCGGTTGAGCCCAATTTTAATTTAATAAATATTTAAATTTAACTTTCATAAAAAGAGCTAGTTAGATTCTAGATATAAAGCGATGGTGGTGTAATGGTCAGCATAGTTGCCTTCCAAGCAGTTGATCCGGGTTCGATTCCCGGCCATCGCACTCGTTTTACAATCTAGATAACATTATCTATTGATGGTACATGTGTATACCATAATATGTATTTGTCTGTTTCAAGGTTAATATCAATTTTTGTATTATGAGTTATCTATTTTTAGTATATCGGCTCAATGGTCTAGGGGTATGATTCTCGCTTTGGGTGCGAGAGGTCCCGGGTTCAAATCCCGGTTGAGCCCAATTTTAATTTAATAAATATTTAAATTTAACTTTCATAAAAAGAGCTAGTTAGATTCTAGATATAAAGCGATGGTGGTGTAATGGTCAGCATAGTTGCCTTCCAAGCAGTTGATCCGGGTTCGATTCCCGGCCATCGCACTCGTTTTACAATCTAGATAACATTATCTATTGATGATACATGTGTATACCATAATATGTATTTGTCTGTTTCAAGGTTAATATCAATTTTTGTCTTATGAGTTATCTATTTTTATTATATCGGCTCAATGGTCTAGGGGTATGATTCTCGCTTTGGGTGCGAGAGGTCCCGGGTTCAAATCCCGGTTGAGCCCAATTTTAATTTAATAAATATTTAAATTTAACTTTCATAAAAAGAGCTAGTTAGATTCTAGATATAAAGCGATGGTGGTGTAATGGTCAGCATAGTTGCCTTCCAAGCAGTTGATCCGGGTTCGATTCCCGGCCATCGCACTCGTTTTACACTCTGGAATCCGTTTTTTATTTTTTTTATTTAATTAAAAATAAAGCATAGATAACCGTACATTATAACAATAGAACAATATGTACATAATACTATGAACCTTACATTTTTTACTTTGTTTCATTTGTGATAATATGCACAATTTTGAATATAACAATACTGTACTCCGTACTTACATTACCGTTACTGTTTATGTTTGTTCGCTTAATATAATAACAAAGTTTATTATCTATTTGTCAACAATGTTGCTAGAATTTTAATATATACTAAGTAAACTAAATTTTGTTTATATAGGTATACTTTAAATAACATGTTTTGTATTAAATATTTGATGCCCTGTTCCAGTGTTCCATATATGAATACTTTTTTAATCTAATCAAAATATGATTTCTTCTCTTTCATATAGAGTTAATCTAGACCTTTCTAGATCGGTATGACGGAATTTTTAATCAATTCGTTGGATATAGTACCTCTATAGGTTGGTTGTATATCTCCTTGGAGAATTCACTAGGCACCGTGTTTTTAATTAAATAAAAAAAATTCCCACGAAAACGTCAAAATATCCCGGAAAATTTAACACTGTTGGTTTTTATAACTAACGATGTACAGGAATCCTTTAGTAACCTATGATACATGACTATACGGACACAAAATATATATTTTTGTAGATTGTTAGTATTACACTCAGTAGTCCAGTAGTGTATATCAATAAATATCAGAAACATCACAAATATCCAAATTTTTAAGAATTAAATGTATGTGATAAATTCGACTGTCATCTTTGACAATTCAATGATTTTGAGAAATTAGTAAGTAGTCTTGGAGATTCATTTCGAGAATTTTGAGTTCTATGCTGTGTCTTCTAAAATGCGAAGTGAGGAACCCATGGAAGAAATTATTCATGCAGCTTTGCAACTGTTCTAAACTTATTACCTACCAAAGAAAAACAAGAAAGTTGTACGATGCAACCTAATAGAGAGCATAGTTCTGATGGTAGAGCGCTCGCTTAGCATGCGAGAGGTACCGGGATCTATACCCGGCGCCTCCGAACATTAACTTTTATATATGCATTCCTCGACTGGATCAAAGTAATACTGGCAAAACTTGGAAAAAAACAATCTGCGCTGATGAACGAGCTGATGAAAACGTTTGAAAATTGTCTTGTTACATAGCCGACGTTTTGGCACCAAATATGCCTTCTTAGAGAATTAAATTCTGCGTCTAGCACATCCAATGTTATTAATTAGGACGAAAAAGTACAAAAAATCTCCTGCCATTACCGCCCGGTCACAAAAAAGATTAATCTAATCCTTATTTTTGGATTAGCGAATTTTACTCTAATTTTGGTAGTTTATTTCTTAAAATATAGTCTAATCGAATCCAAGTAACTACATTTTTTGATACTAAAATGAAGATTAACTTTTAAATACCGAAATCAAATAGAATTCACTAATCCAAAAATGAGAATTAGCTTAAACTTTTTTGCGAATCGTTAATTTTTATTAATCTAAATACATACCTACATATTTACATATGCTGGAAATTGTATTGATTTCCTTCCCTATATTGTTCTATTTCCTTTTTTCATTTAAATACGTTACTATTATAAATTTGAAATGATTAGTTTTATGATAGTGACATTTATCTGTCAGTTACATTCATTTGAATAACTGCGCAACCAAGGAGTTTTGTTTGTTTATAGCGTAGACTCCGGGATTTAAATTATAGATAATTTTACAAATTTATCTATAAAATATATAGAAAAATGCAAATCTGTAGAAAATTTAATAATCTTTAATTTTTATAATAACATTAAAAGGTATTTTTAGAAAAACTATTTTGTGCTTGTAGTAAAGTGTCACTTCCGGTTATCCGATTTACACCAAAATCTAATGGGCCTTTCCATTACAGAAAAAGTTCGAAATACAAGGTTTTAAAATTTTCTGAATGATAGTATTTGAGTTAGAGTGGAGGATCCATACATACATACACGCACGCTTGCACGCACACACACACACACACACACACACACACACACACACACACACATACACACACATACATACATACATACATACATACATACATACATACATACATACATACATACATACATACACACACATACACCATCGTGAAAATGTTAAAATTGTATTCTAGGGACCATAAAACGTGGTCATTTACCAAAATCTCGATATGCGATTTTTAGCATGATCCCTATAGCGAGAGGTAAAATTTAATGTTATGTTAAATTACGGCAATTTTATAATTGGATCTATACGAGTATTTCATGTTGGTCTTGCGTACAAGGAAGTTGTGTGGTGTCCACATCAGATTTTTTTAATATTACAAAAGTACAACGTCTTTAAATTAAGTAAGTTTACTGTGAATTCAATTTCTTTTTGCTTTATTAAATTAAGAATTTTGTGTTTGACGTCTAAAAGACTATATAAAGTTATACACGGGATAGTTAATATTTTATTTTAAAAAAAGAACTGGTTTCCCATGTTAAACTCCAGTGTCACAGACTCCCGGTTCCAGTCTATTTATTGCAGATATAAGATCATTTTGTTGATCTTAATGTTCAATCACATTTTCCTGCTTTCATTTCATTTTCATTTGAAACTGTGCCGTCCTGTAATCTATTTATCCTGTGTCCCAATAATTATCGATTTTTCAGTGGTCCAATTATTGATGTGGTGTAGGATGTCCCAACCCAAACAACAAGTGTGATTAAACGAAGTGCGATAATTGGCCATCGGTTGAAGTGATCGCCTAAGCGTCATTAATTATGCGTCGGAATCACGCGTCGCAGCGAGACACTGCCACGCAATGCGATGCGCCGTCAGCCACCAATTATATCGGCAGGACGAGGTATAAGCAGATGACAAAAAGAAGTGATTGAGAATAAAGATGTTTTTGAAAATTTTTAATCTTCGCCACGATTGTTTTAAATTTATTTCCATTCTAATAAAGTATAGATAATTATTATGGAGTCAGGCTAATATTATCGATAATAAAATTAAAAATTATCCCTAACCTTAAAATTAAGGGTAATTGAAACTTATACGTATTTCATCTTCAGTAGTAAATTTTACATGAAACCAAGAAGGTGAAAAGAAATTATGATTACTCAACATGTCAATCATGTCATGTTCTACAGTCTTTATCTCTGAGAGTGGTTCAGATTACTCAAAATATAAACAAACCCTGCTAGGGGTCTTAACAATATTAACCAATAGACAGAGTTGAGATAATTAGACCAACGTGTTCGTTAATGAATTAACGTCCGACTGGTATATTATTATCATAACAACCCTGCTTTCAGGGTTGTTAGATACACCAAATAATACCCTAGAGCATGTTATGAGTTGTTGCTATGGGTAATGTAGTCAACAAATTGATACTGGGGTAAAGCCTAAAAAACAAGCAAAAGCACACATAGCCTACCTACTCCGCAAATTTTATTCAAACTTTCTAATCCGTAATCCGTAGAATATTAAAAATTATAGTCGGACGTTAAACGTTGAACGCACCACAGGAGTTAAACGGACAATAATGCCTTCGGTCAACGCATACATCTCGGGCCAGAGGCCCTCGAAAAGTACACTGTTGACCTCAGGCGTTATTATCCTTATAACACCCTTGATATGTTAATGACTATAACGTCCGACTGGTATGTTATTATATACCAAATAACACCCTAGAGCATGTTATGAGTTGTTGCTAAGGTAATGTTGTCTATAAAATGATATTGATACTGGGATAAAGTCTAAAAAAAAACAAGCAGAAGCATTCATTGCCTACCTACTCCGTAAATTTTATTAAAACATCTGAAAATCGGCTCGTTTTTTTATTATTCATCAACCACTTACACACGTATTAAATACGAAATATTGTTTATTTTTAATTGTATCAAAATTTTGGAAGAAATTTAAAGTCTATACCAATTTTCAGCTCTATGCGAATTTCTCCTAAGTTTAAACTTTTTTGTCTATTTTGACTGGACTAGTAGCCAAATTTGTATGTCAAAAAAAGCAAAACACATAAAAAATCAATTAAACAAATTTGTATTGGATAGAATAGTTAAACATAAGTAGCAAGTTAAACATAATCCACTGTCGTTTGGCATTTATAGTAAAACAGATAACAGGGAGCGTAGCTCAGATGGTAGAGCGCTCGCTTAGCATGCGAGAGGTACCGGGATCGATACCCGGCGCCTCCAAACATTCACTTTTATATTTAAATAATGATTAAATTGTTTAAGTGGGTTCCATTGATTTGTGACAAATTGTAAGACATATGTAATACATAACAGGGGGCGTAGCTCAGATGGTAGAGCGCTCGCTTAGCATGCGAGAGGTACCGGGATCGATACCCGGCGCCTCCAAACAATAACTTTTATATTTAAACAAAAATTATGTTGTTTAACTAGGTTCCACTGATGTGCTACGAATTGTAAGTCGTATGTAATGTGTAACAGGGGGCGTAGCTCAGATGGTAGAGCGCTCGCTTAGCATGCGAGAGGTACCGGGATCGATACCCGGCGCCTCCAAACAATAACTTTTATATTTAAACAAAAATTATATTGTTTAAGTAGGTTCCATTGATGTGTTACGAATTGTAAGTCGTATGTAATGTGTAACAGGGGGCGTAGCTCAGATGGTAGAGCGCTCGCTTAGCATGCGAGAGGTACCGGGATCGATACCCGGCGCCTCCAAACATTCACTTTTATATTTAAATAATGATTAAATTGTTTAAATATGTTCCATTGAAGTGCAAAGAATCATAAATTGTATGTAATATGTAACAGGGGGCGTAGCTCAGATGGTAGAGCGCTCGCTTAGCATGCGAGAGGTACCGGGATCGGTACCCGGCGCCTCCAAACATTCACTTTTATATTTAAATAATGATTAAATTGTTTAAGTGGGTTCCATTGATTTGTGACAAATTGTAAGACATATGTAATACATAACAGGGGGCGTAGCTCAGATGGTAGAGCGCTCGCTTAGCATGCGAGAGGTACCGGGATCGATACCCGGCGCCTCCAAACAATAACTTTTATATTTAAACAAAAATTATGTTGTTTAACTAGGTTCCACTGATGTGCTACGAATTGTAAGTCGTATGTAATGTGTAACAGGGGGCGTAGCTCAGATGGTAGAGCGCTCGCTTAGCATGCGAGAGGTACCGGGATCGATACCCGGCGCCTCCAAACATTCACTTTTATATTTAAATAATGATTAAATTGTTTAAATATGTTCCATTGAAGTGCAAAGAATCATAAATTGTATGTAATATGTAACAGGGGGCGTAGCTCAGATGGTAGAGCGCTCGCTTAGCATGCGAGAGGTACCGGGATCGATACCCGGCGCCTCCAAACATTCACTTTTATATTTAAATAATGATTAAATTGTTTAAGTGGGTTCCATTGATTTGTGACAAATTGTAAGACATATGTAATACATAACAGGGGGCGTAGCTCAGATGGTAGAGCGCTCGCTTAGCATGCGAGAGGTACCGGGATCGATACCCGGCGCCTCCAAACAATAACTTTTATATTTAAACAAAAATTATGTTGTTTAACTAGGTTCCACTGATGTGCTACGAATTGTAAGTCGTATGTAATGTGTAACAGGGGGCGTAGCTCAGATGGTAGAGCGCTCGCTTAGCATGCGAGAGGTACCGGGATCGATACCCGGCGCCTCCAAACAATAACTTTTATATTTAAACAAAAATTATATTGTTTAAGTAGGTTCCATTGATGTGTTACGAATTGTAAGTCGTATGTAATGTGTAACAGGGGGCGTAGCTCAGATGGTAGAGCGCTCGCTTAGCATGCGAGAGGTACCGGGATCGATACCCGGCGCCTCCAAACATTCACTTTTATATTTAAATAATGATTAAATTGTTTAAATATGTTCCATTGAAGTGCAAAGAATCATAAATTGTATGTAATATGTAACAGGGGGCGTAGCTCAGATGGTAGAGCGCTCGCTTAGCATGCGAGAGGTACCGGGATCGATACCCGGCGCCTCCAAACAATAACTTTTATATTTAAACAAAAATTATATTGTTTAAGTAGGTTCCACTGATGTGTTACGTATGTAATATGTAACAGGGGGCGTAGCTCAGATGGTAGAGCGCTCGCTTAGCATGCGAGAGGTACCGGGATCGATACCCGGCGCCTCCAAACAATAACTTTTATATTTAAACAAAAATTATATTGTTTAAGTAGGTTCCATTGATGTGTTACGAATTGTAAGTCGTATGTAATGTGTAACAGGGGGCGTAGCTCAGATGGTAGAGCGCTCGCTTAGCATGCGAGAGGTACCGGGATCGATACCCGGCGCCTCCAAACATTCACTTTTATATTTAAATAATGATTAAATTGTTTAAATATGTTCCATTGAAGTGCAAAGAATCATAAATTGTATGTAATATGTAACAGGGGGCGTAGCTCAGATGGTAGAGCGCTCGCTTAGCATGTGAGAGGTACCGGGATCGATACCCGGCGCCTCCAAACAAGAACTTTTATATTTAAACAAAAATTATATTGTTTAAGTAGGTTCCATTGATGTGTTACGAATTGTAAGTCGTATGTAGTGTGTAACAGGGGGCGTAGCTCAGATGGTAGAGCGCTCGCTTAGCATGCGAGAGGTACCGGGATCGATACCCGGCGCCTCCAAACATTCACTTTTATATTTAAATAATGATTAAATTGTTTAAATATGTTCCATTGAAGTGCAAAGAATCATAAATTGTATGTAATATGTAACAGGGGGCGTAGCTCAGATGGTAGAGCGCTCGCTTAGCATGCGAGAGGTACCGGGATCGATACCCGGCGCCTCCAAACAATAACTTTTATATTTAAACAAAAATTATATTGTTTAAGTAGGTTCCATTGATGTATTACGAATTGTAAGTCGTATGTAGTGTGTAACAGGGGGCGTAGCTCAGATGGTAGAGCGCTCGCTTAGCATGCGAGAGGTACCGGGATCGATACCCGGCGCCTCCAAACAATAACTTTTATATTTAAACAAAAATTATGTTGTTTAACTAGGTTCCACTGATGTGTTACGAATTGTAAGTCGTATGTAAAGTGTAACAGGGGGCGTAGCTCAGATGGTAGAGCGCTCGCTTAGCATGCGAGAGGTACCGGGATCGATACCCGGCACCTCCAAACAATAACTTTTATATTTAAACAAAAATTATATTGTTTAAGTAGGTTCCATTGATGTATTACGAATTGTAAGTCGTATGTAGTGTGTAACAGGGGGCGTAGCTCAGATGGTAGAGCGCTCGCTTAGCATGCGAGAGGTACCGGGATCGATACCCGGCGCCTCCAAACAATAACTTTTATATTTAAACAAAAATTATGTTGTTTAACTAGGTTCCACTGATGTGTTACGAATTGTAAGTCGTATGTAATATGTAACAGGGGGAGTAGCTCAGATGGTGGAGCGCTCGCTTAGCATGCGAAAGGTACCGGGATCGATACCCGGCGCCTCCAAACAATAACTTTAAATTTAAACAAAAATTATATTGTTTAAGTAGGTTCCATTGATGTATTACGAATTGTAAGTCGTATGTAGTGTGTAACAGGGGGCGTAGCTCAGATGGTAGAGCGCTCGCTTAGCATGCGAGAGGTACCGGGATCGATACCCGGCGCCTCCAAACAATAACTTTTATATTTAAACAAAAATTATGTTGTTTAACTAGGTTCCACTGATGTGTTACGAATTGTAAGTCGTATGTAATGTGTAACAGGGGGCGTAGCTCAGATGGTAGAGCGCTCGCTTAGCATGCGAGAGGTACCGGGATCGATACCCGGCACCTCCAAACAATAACTTTTATATTTAAACAAAAATTATATTGTTTAAGTAGGTTCCATTGATGTATTACGAATTGTAAGTCGTATGTAGTGTGTAACAGGGGGCGTAGCTCAGATGGTAGAGCGCTCGCTTAGCATGCGAGAGGTACCGGGATCGATACCCGGCGCCTCCAAACAATAACTTTTATATTTAAACAAAAATTATGTTGTTTAACTAGGTTCCACTGATGTGTTACGAATTGTAAGTCGTATGTAATATGTAACAGGGGGAGTAGCTCAGATGGTGGAGCGCTCGCTTAGCATGCGAAAGGTACCGGGATCGATACCCGGCGCCTCCAAACAATAACTTTAAATTTAAACAAAAATTATATTGTTTAAGTAGGTTCCATTGATGTATTACGAATTGTAAGTCGTATGTAGTGTGTAACAGGGGGCGTAGCTCAGATGGTAGAGCGCTCGCTTAGCATGCGAGAGGTACCGGGATCGATACCCGGCGCCTCCAAACAATAACTTTTATATTTAAACAAAAATTATGTTGTTTAACTAGGTTCCACTGATGTGTTACGAATTGTAAGTCGTATGTAATATGTAAAAGGGGGAGTAGCTCAGATGGTGGAGCGCTCGCTTAGCATGCGAAAGGTACCGGGATCGATACCCGGCGCCTCCAAACAATAACTTTAAATTTAAACAAAAATTATATTGTTTAAGTAGGTTCCATTGATGTATTACGAATTGTAAGTCGTATGTAGTGTGTAACAGGGGGCGTAGCTCAGATGGTAGAGCGCTCGCTTAGCATGCGAGAGGTACCGGGATCGATACCCGGCGCCTCCAAACAATAACTTTTATATTTAAACAAAAATTATGTTGTTTAACTAGGTTCCACTGATGTGTTACGAATTGTAAGTCGTATGTAATGTGTAACAGGGGGCGTAGCTCAGATGGTAGAGCGCTCGCTTAGCATGCGAGAGGTACCGGGATCGATACCCGGCACCTCCAAACAATAACTTTTATATTTAAACAAAAATTATATTGTTTAAGTAGGTTCCATTGATGTATTACGAATTGTAAGTCGTATGTAGTGTGTAACAGGGGGCGTAGCTCAGATGGTAGAGCGCTCGCTTAGCATGCGAGAGGTACCGGGATCGATACCCGGCGCCTCCAAACAATAACTTTTATATTTAAACAAAAATTATGTTGTTTAACTAGGTTCCACTGATGTGCTACGAATTGTAAGTCGTATGTAATGTGTAACAGGGGGCGTAGCTCAGATGGTAGAGCGCTCGCTTAGCATGCGAGAGGTACCGGGATCGATACCCGGCGCCTCCAAACAATAACTTTTATATTTAAACAAAAATTATATTGTTTAAGTAGGTTCCATTGATGTGTTACGAATTGTAAGTCGTATGTAATGTGTAACAGGGGGCGTAGCTCAGATGGTAGAGCGCTCGCTTAGCATGCGAGAGGTACCGGGATCGATACCCGGCGCCTCCAAACATTCACTTTTATATTTAAATAATGATTAAATTGTTTAAATATGTTCCATTGAAGTGCAAAGAATCATAAATTGTATGTAATATGTAACAGGGGGCGTAGCTCAGATGGTAGAGCGCTCGCTTAGCATGTGAGAGGTACCGGGATCGATACCCGGCGCCTCCAAACATTCACTTTTATATTTAAATAATGATTAAATTGTTTAAATATGTTCCATTGAAGTGCAAAGAATCATAAATTGTATGTAATATGTAACAGGGGGCGTAGCTCAGATGGTAGAGCGCTCGCTTAGCATGCGAAAGGTACCGGGATCGATACCCGGCGCCTCCAAACAATAACTTTAAATTTAAACAAAAATTATATTGTTTAACTAGGTTCCATTGATGTATTACGAATTGTAAGTCGTATGTAGTGTGTAACAGGGGGCGTAGCTCAGATGGTAGAGCGCTCGCTTAGCATGCGAGAGGTACCGGGATCGATACCCGGCGCCTCCAAACAATAACTTTTATATTTAAACAAAAATTATGTTGTTTAACTAGGTTCCACTGATGTGCTACGAATTGTAAGTCGTATGTAATGTGTAACAGGGGGCGTAGCTCAGATGGTAGAGCGCTCGCTTAGCATGCGAGAGGTACCGGGATCGATACCCGGCACCTCCAAACAATAACTTTTATATTTAAACAAAAATTATATTGTTTAAGTAGGTTCCATTGATGTATTACGAATTGTAAGTCGTATGTAGTGTGTAACAGGGGGCGTAGCTCAGATGGTAGAGCGCTCGCTTAGCATGCGAGAAGTACCGGGATCGATACCCGGCGCCTCCAAACAATAACTTTTATATTTAAACAAAAATTATGTTGTTTAACTAGGTTCCACTGATGTGCTACGAATTGTAAGTCGTATGTAATGTGTAACAGGGGGCGTAGCTCAGATGGTAGAGCGCTCGCTTAGCATGCGAGAGGTACCGGGATCGATACCCGGCACCTCCAAACAATAACTTTTATATTTAAACAAAAATTATATTGTTTAAGTAGGTTCCATTGATGTATTACGAATTGTAAGTCGTATGTAGTGTGTAACAGGGGGCGTAGCTCAGATGGTAGAGCGCTCGCTTAGCATGCGAGAGGTACCGGGATCGATACCCGGCGCCTCCAAACAATAACTTTTATATTTAAACAAAAATTATGTTGTTTAACTAGGTTCCACTGATGTGCTACGAATTGTAAGTCGTATGTAATGTGTAACAGGGGGCGTAGCTCAGATGGTAGAGCGCTCGCTTAGCATGCGAGAGGTACCGGGATCGATACCCGGCGCCTCCAAACAATAACTTTTATATTTAAACAAAAATTATATTGTTTAAGTAGGTTCCACTGATGTGTTACGTATGTAATATGTAACAGGGGGCGTAGCTCAGAAGGTAGAGCGCTCGCTTAGCATGCGAGAGGTACCGGGATCGATACCCGGCGCCTCCAAACAATAACTTTTATATTTAAACAAAAATTATATTGTTTAAGTAGGTTCCATTGATGTGTTACGAATTGTAAGTCGTATGTAATGTGTAACAGGGGGCGTAGCTCAGATGGTAGAGCGCTCGCTTAGCATGCGAGAGGTACCGGGATCGATACCCGGCGCCTCCAAACATTCACTTTTATATTTAAATAATGATTAAATTGTTTAAATATGTTCCATTGAAGTGCAAAGAATCATAAATTGTATGTAATATGTAACAGGGGGCGTAGCTCAGATGGTAGAGCGCTCGCTTAGCATGCGAGAGGTACCGGGATCGATACCCGGCGCCTCCAAACAATAACTTTTATATTTAAACAAAAATTATGTTGTTTAACTAGGTTCCACTGATGTGTTACGAATTGTAAGTCGTATGTAATATGTAACAGGGGGAGTAGCTCAGATGGTGGAGCGCTCGCTTAGCATGCGAAAGGTACCGGGATCGATACCCGGCGCCTCCAAACAATAACTTTTATATTTAAACAAAAATTATATTGTTTAAGTAGGTTCCACTGATGTGTTACGAATTGTAAGTCGTATGTAGTGTGTAACAGGGGGCGTAGCTCAGATGGTAGAGCGCTCGCTTAGCATGCGAGAGGTACCGGGATCGTTACCCGGCACCTCCAAACAATAACTTTTATATTTAAACAAAAATTATATTGTTTAACTAGGTTACACTGATGTGTTACGAATTGTAAGTCGTATGTAGTGTGTAACAGGGGGCGTAGCTCAGATGGTAGAGCGCTCGCTTAGCATGCGAGAGGTACCGGGATCGATACCCGGCGCCTCCAAACAATAACTTTTATATTTAAACAAAAATTATGTTGTTTAACTAGGTTCCACTGATGTGTTACGAATTGTAAGTCGTATGTAATGTGTAACAGGGGGCGTAGCTCAGATGGTAGAGCGCTCGCTTAGCATGCGAGAGGTACCGGGATCGATACCCGGCACCTCCAAACAATAACTTTTATATTTAAACAAAAATTATATTGTTTAAGTAGGTTCCATTGATGTATTACGAATTGTAAGTCGTATGTAGTGTGTAACAGGGGGCGTAGCTCAGATGGTAGAGCGCTCGCTTAGCATGCGAGAGGTACCGGGATCGATACCCGGCGCCTCCAAACAATAACTTTTATATTTAAACAAAAATTATGTTGTTTAACTAGGTTCCACTGATGTGCTACGAATTGTAAGTCGTATGTAATGTGTAACAGGGGGCGTAGCTCAGATGGTAGAGCGCTCGCTTAGCATGCGAGAGGTACCGGGATCGATACCCGGCACCTCCAAACAATAACTTTTATATTTAAACAAAAATTATATTGTTTAAGTAGGTTCCATTGATGTATTACGAATTGTAAGTCGTATGTAGTGTGTAACAGGGGGCGTAGCTCAGATGGTAGAGCGCTCGCTTAGCATGCGAGAGGTACCGGGATCGATACCCGGCGCCTCCAAACAATAACTTTTATATTTAAACAAAAATTATGTTGTTTAACTAGGTTCCACTGATGTGCTACGAATTGTAAGTCGTATGTAATGTGTAACAGGGGGCGTAGCTCAGATGGTAGAGCGCTCGCTTAGCATGCGAGAGGTACCGGGATCGATACCCGGCACCTCCAAACAATAACTTTTATATTTAAACAAAAATTATATTGTTTAAGTAGGTTCCATTGATGTATTACGAATTGTAAGTCGTATGTAGTGTGTAACAGGGGGCGTAGCTCAGATGGTAGAGCGCTCGCTTAGCATGCGAGAGGTACCGGGATCGATACCCGGCGCCTCCAAACAATAACTTTTATATTTAAACAAAAATTATGTTGTTTAACTAGGTTCCACTGATGTGCTACGAATTGTAAGTCGTATGTAATGTGTAACAGGGGGCGTAGCTCAGATGGTAGAGCGCTCGCTTAGCATGCGAGAGGTACCGGGATCGATACCCGGCACCTCCAAACAATAACTTTTATATTTAAACAAAAATTATATTGTTTAACTAGGTTCCATTGATGTATTACGAATTGTAAGTCGTATGTAGTGTGTAACAGGGGGCGTAGCTCAGATGGTAGAGCGCTCGCTTAGCATGCGAGAGGTACCGGGATCGATACCCGGCGCCTCCAAACAATAACTTTTATATTTAAACAAAAATTATGTTGTTTAACTAGGTTCCACTGATGTGCTACGAATTGTAAGTCGTATGTAATGTGTAACAGGGGGCGTAGCTCAGATGGTAGAGCGCTCGCTTAGCATGCGAGAGGTACCGGGATCGATACCCGGCACCTCCAAACAATAACTTTTATATTTAAACAAAAATTATATTGTTTAACTAGGTTACACTGATGTGTTACGAATTGTAAGTCGTATGTAATGTGTAACAGGGGGCGTAGCTCAGATGGTAGAGCGCTCGCTTAGCATGCGAGAGGTACCGGGATCGATACCCGGCGCCTCCAAACAATAACTTTTATATTTAAACAAAAATTATATTGTTTAAGTAGGTTCCATTGATGTGTTACGAATTGTAAGTAGTATATAATATGTAATAGGGGGCGTAGCTCAGATGGTAGAGCGCTCGCTTAGCATGCGAGAGGTACCGGGATCGATAGCCGGCGCCTCCAAGTATAGATTTTTATATTTAAATATAAATTAAATAGCGAGTTAAATATTATAAATAATAATTGTAAGACTAGACCGTGTACACGTGCACCCCGCTATACCCTGGTACGCTGCTTAGAAACGAGGTTAAAAATATAAGGTACCTACTGACTTGACCGCCGAGCCGTGAGCTGTGGGGATGAGTAATGTGAGGAGTAATTCGAGGAATAATGCACAGAAAGAGAACGCACTAGAAAGAGACAGGTATTTCGCGACTGCTGGGGTACGTTCTAAAACGTAGTGAAAAGGTAGAGTGAGTGTAGTATCACGTGATTTCTCTTCTCTTGTTCATTTAGAACGATGCAGAGTGTGAAAAGAGTGTACTCCTTTTGTCAGTTCAAAATGTATTTGGAAAATACAATTATTAGCAGTATTTTTTATATATTAAGTAGAAAATTATGTTTCTATTATTTTTAGATTTATTGGCGAAATATTTGACATGGGGAAATAATCATTATTGTCTACTTTCTTTAGAATAGTGAAAGTTTTAAATTTAATTCAATGGCAAAAAATATTGTAAAATGGCTTGCGCGACATGAAATATATCGTATTAAATGAATTTAAAAATGCGAATTAAACAGGAACTCAATAAAAAATAAACCACAGACAAAACTCAAATGCCAAATACTTCAAAACATGTGGATTTCAATAAACATTGCTACTGCGCATGACGGGTACAAATTACCGCACTGACTGAGTGAGGAAAGAAAAGGACACTCGGAGTGTACACCACATCGTTCACAAATACGATGTAATGTTACCCATCTAACTTCACTCTGTGTTTTAGAACGACTAGAGTGCACTCTTACCCTATTACTCCGCGTTTTAGAACGTACCCCTGGCAAGATATTGAAGTCCCCACCACAATTTGAAGGCTTTTACGCATCCAAGCTAGTCGCTCACGGCTCGGCGATCAAAGTGTTCTAATATATACCTACGTGTACAATGTTTGTTACACAAAACAATAAAAATAAACATCAAGAATAAAATTGTATCAAAATATACATACAAAACTACATACTTAATTATCTAAATATCATGTGCTTAAATATACCTACCATATAGAAATATAGTATATTAAGTATTAAGAACGGTAAGGACAGTTTACCGATGGAAGACAATGTTCGCTTCGCTCAGTCCCCAATTTTGTCTGAGATCGGTAATTCCTTAACGTTCGTGATGCTTATACCATTTTTTGTATGATCGATGCACAAAATTAAAAAAAAAATAGGATTTGAAAATTATTATGACATATTAAAAAAATTTAGGTGTCATTTTTGAAGTAAGCTTTGATTTTTGTTTTTATTTATTTACCGACTCGCCTCCTGAACGGTAAGTGAAGCACATCACTTACCGACGTGAGTCACATCACTTACAGTCCAGTAATTTGTAAATAAGACCTACTGTCTTGGAAATACTATCGGTATACAAAAAAAATAATCCGATCGTGCAAAAAATGTGTATTTAGTTATCTACAGAGTATAATACAGAGATTAATCAAATTCTATTAAATTCAATTCTTATTAACGGGTGTAGTGGTACTCTATATGGCGAGGGAAGAAAAAATCGAATCTTATAGACTCAAGCCAGTATAGATACTATATTTTTCTATCCAGGGTATAACAGAGAGCTTAGCTGACTGAGCTACCAATCGATTAATTTAATAAATAAAATTTATTTAGAATCTCGTTTAGAATAATTATTTGAGATCCAACCTAAATGTTTACATCGTAGAAATGGGCTTTAGGATCTAGGACAAATTTATTTAAACGAAGAAAGAATTGTGAAAAATTCATGGACCTCGCTGGGATTCGAACCCAGAGCCTCCCAATCTCTAGCCGGGCGCTCTACCAATTGAGCCACGAGTTCCCGTTGAAGTCTATGAATCTTTCACAAGCCTTTTTACAAATCGTAACGAGTAGGTACACACTCACAATTTGAGAGATAAATACTCAACGCTAACATCGCGCAGTAAATATTATATTATTGTGAACTTTAAGCCGTCAACGGGAACTCGTGGCTCAATTGGTAGAGCGCCCGGCTAGAGATTGGGAGGCTCTGGATTCGAATCCCAGCGAGGTCCATGAATTTTTCACAATTCTTTCTTCGTTTAAATAAATTTGTCCTGGATCCTAAAGCCCAATTCTACGATGTAAACATTTAGGTTGGATCTCAAATAATTATTCTAAACGAGGGTTGATCACTTGGGAATTAGTTGTACACTTGAGTAGGAATTGGCAAGAATTAGCTAGGAATTAGAGGAATTTAAGTGAAATTAAAGGAATTAACAGAATTATAGGAATTTTCTAGGAATTGAAGGAATTTACTAGGAATTGAAGTAATTACCCAGGAAATAACTAAAATTTAAGGGAATTCAATTTTTCACAAATCTTTCTTCGTTTAAATAAATTTGTCCTGGATCCTAAAGCCCATTTCTACGATGTAAAAAAAAATATTTAGATAACATTTAAGTCTCGATTTAAGATAGGTCAAAATTCATTCATTCCGAAAAAGTGTCGCACACATGTCGAGAATATCGTCAACCCCTTATACTTTTGATAATTTCGAGCTCCAGTGACGGTGGCAGTGGCAGTGGTAGAGCCATCAAACGGCATGTTCCGGCGTGTGAGGCCGGGTAATCGCCTGTTTTTCACTCCGCGTACTCTGTGTGGAAGTGTGAAGCTGTCTGCCTCTGCCTCTAATCACTGTGAGGGAGTGAGCTTTATAGCGCCCTTGTTAATGACACTTCGATTAGTTTTTGTCATTCCTCCTGATGGGCCAAGCTCAGGCAACAGATATCGGTCATCCACACCCCTCGTTTCAATCCTGACTTTTATTGAACGATAAAGCACTCAATAGGGAAAATCAGGAAAGAATATCGCTGCATTCATTCAAGAGGAATCTATAGTAAAGGCTTGCTTAACTATTCAATTTATAAATATCAGAGAACTGTTATAGGAAAGTATACAAAATTCTAGAACTATGAAAACACACAAAATAAACCAGAGTTAGTGAGAATAAGGTTTGATTTTTAAGGTTTCTTTAAACCTAGAACAATGACTTTAAATTTATATTGTAATAACCACAACGTGGTGTTGTACGCGACACTAATTTCAAGCTCGTTTTCACATTTATTTCTAGGGAAATAAAAACTTTGTTATTCATTTATGATAGTTTTATTTATAATTATTATAAAAACAACTAAATATTAACATCAATTAATCTGAAGTTGCCAGCACATTACCTTCCGTCAGTTCTATGTATTTTGTATAAATGTCATACAAAAAATTCCTTGCAAAAGATTCTTTTTGTATTTTATAAAAATTCCATACAGAAAGTATTTAGCAAAATATCCTATATTTCCAGTAAAATTATAACACAAACATACTGTCAACTACACTTGACACTGACACTTTTCAATCAGAATTTTCTTAATATAGCAGCAGTTTCTATAGTTATAGCATAGCTGACTAATATATGGTATTTATTTTCTTTATAATTTTTTAACTCTTTATCCATTTAATGTGAAGTGTAAAATGCATTAAAATCATATAGAGAATAAAATATTCTTTAATATTTATAATGACATTAAATGTGAAAAAATGATATTTAACATCGTATTTTCAAGAAAAACTATTAAAATCTTCATATTAGGATACTTTCGGTTGACCAATTATAAACAAAGTCTAATCAGCTCTTCACATGGGTGCAACGAAGAGGAATACGAAAGAATTATAATTTTTGGAACACACACACACACGCACGCACGCACGCACACACACTCGCACGCACGCACGCACGCACCCATGCACGCACGCACACACGTACACACGCACGCGCACGCACACACACACATATATACATCATCGTAAAAATAGTAAAATCGTATTCTAGGGACCCTAAAACGTGCTTATTCATCATCCTTACCTAAAGGTGACGGAAGGTAAAAACAATTAAAACAACACCACTGTTAAGAGGCATATTTACCTCTGTGCTAAACTATGAAGCGAAAATTGAAATAAATTGTTTCTGTACTAGAACTATTAACATTTTGAAAAATTCAACACAACACAAACCTACTTGCGATATTAATCTGCATTTTAAAAAATAATTATTGAAATCTATTAGTATTTGACTTTGATTTTATAGGCGAAACAGCATTTCTCGATTTTCCCATGAAATCAAAGTCAAATACTAATAAATTTCAATAATTATTTTTTTAAAATGCAGGTTAATATCGGAAGTAGGTTTTTGTTGTGTTGAATTTTTTAAAATGTTAGTAGTTCTAGTAGAGGAACAATTTATTTGAAGTTTCGCTTCATATTTTAGCACAGGGGTAAATATGCCTCTTAATAGCAGTATGCGGACCCTTCAGGAATTAATGGAAAGAAAATTATTTATGCAGAGCTATGGGTACAAGTAATTGCAATTTGGTTTCATAATCCTAGAATGTCATCCAGACACAAAAATACTTTTTATTTAAAAACTCCAAAATCAAATATGTTAACCAAATCACCTATCCATCAAATGATAAATTCTTTCAATATCATCGAAGGTGAAATTGATATATTTCATAACACCATTAACGAGATTAAGAAATATATGTTATTGTATTGAATACGTTTCATCTCTTACCCTTTAATTGGGCGTTTGCCTGTTGGGTGAAGTATTAATAATAATAATAATAATAATAATAATAATAATAATAATAATAATAATAATTGATTTAGGAAAAAAACGATATCCTGGACCCCTAACTGTCACGAGCCCGATAATTCGATGAATTCGACTCAAATGTATCTAGGTAACTTTCACTACTGATTTTAAATTAATCAGAAGAATTGTAAGTGATTTGAAGTATATAAAGATAACAGGGGGCGTAGCTCAGATGGTAGAGCGCTCGCTTAGCATGCGAGAGGTACCGGGATCGATACCCGGCGCCTCCAAATAGTAACTTTTATATTTAAAGAAAGATTAAATTGTTTATGTTCCATTGAAGTGTGACAAATTATAAATTGTATATAATATGTAATAGGGGGCGTAGCTCAGATGGTAGAGCGCTCGCTTAGCATGCGAGAGGTACCGGGATCGATACCCGGCGCCTCCAAATATTGACTTTTATAGTTAAAGAAAAATTTAAATTGAATCTAAATGTACAAAAATTAGGTAATCACTATTTAATATATTTAGCAAAATGTTATCATAAAGTTCAAGGTCATGAAGTAATATTTCTTTCAACTATTTTTTCGATGATTTGATAATTTTTGATTCGTATTCTTTTCTATCATACCAACTAAGAAACTAATTATCCTACTGTGTAAGTCTTACAGATCTGTGGATCTGTAAATAATGAACAAATTCGCAATAAAATCTGCCACTCTTATGTATAATTTTATATTAATCCACAAAACTTTATTTGGTCAGTTTTTTACAGTTTTACAGATCTGTCATACCTACAGATTTGTTCAAAATTGGCCTCTAAGTTATTCACTTCAATTCTGTAAGTTGTTGTCTTAGTAATATTGCTATGGCAAATATTGGTTACAATTTTTAGCCATGTTGCCAAGACTTAACAACTTCCTTACAAAAATGGGGTGATTGTTCAATAACAAATAATATTAGCTGTATTCTTTTTGGACAAAATTTCATCTCATCTCAGATCACTTCAGATAAACTCAGGAAATCTTTGTTCTTTTTGACACAACTGATCGTAGTTGTTCTGAATAACTCACTTCTCCACTTTCCGATGCTACACTACCAGTTTACAAAACTCAAAATGATTTGAAACACTCAGTTTGCATTTTAAGGTTATATAATACAACAAATTTCATATTCACATATACAGATATACTTACAGTAATATATTTTCAACATTATCCATTTTTCGATTATAAATAGTATCATAGATCAGAAAATAAGTCAATAATTTTGACAGCTGTTACGGCAAATACTATCGGTAAAGAATAAAGTGGTAAAATGGAATTAAACTTGTTCTTTTTGCACGAATCACAACTCACTTCATCTCAACTCAGTTATGTACTGAGCTGAATTTCAATTGGGTCAAAAAGAATACAGTTATTGAGCAAAATTATTGAACAACTGAATTAACATGTATTGTTTATTTAAGAATAAGAATAAAATAAGGCGTAGATAGAATTATCTTTACTTTCTAATCCATTTACCCTTATTGGAAACCAATAAGAATCCATTATTCCCTTATCCCTTTTGTTCGTATTATCCTTATCCCATACATATGTTCCCCCTTTTGATATCGTGGTGGATCTCTCAGTGACATGCATCTTCCTCTTGGGATCGGGACGTCAATGAAGCCGTCGTAGCTCCTCACAATACCAATAAACCCCATCGATCTCCTGCTTAAATATTAACGTTCCTACAAACGCTGACGCTGAGCTAGGGTGTAATACTCAACGAATTGCTCTAGTACGCCACTTCCATTTGCGAGCAGGGAAATTTAGAATTTCGAAGGAAATGAGATAGTACAAATTAGAAAATTTGGGAAATACTACTTTCAAATCGTCATATCACAATGTAATTATATTCTAGAAGATTATAACTATACAGGGTGTTGTTTAAGTAAGCGTACAACGCTTAAGCGATGGTATAACAAATCCCACAGATTGTAAATCTGGCAATAATTTTTGTTTTACATGCTTTCTATAAGAACTGGAGTCCCATAAACCTAACCAATTACATAGTCACAGTTCAAAATTTTATAAAAAAAATCTGATGTGGCCAGCACATTACCTTCCGTCAGCTATGTGAGGTATTTATGAAAATTCTACCGGTAAACAGCATTTTATTAGGTTATAGCTACCGGAATCGATATTTTAAGAACGCAAGTAGTAAACAGGGTAGATTCATAACCTATGAAAAAATTTGAAAATTTGAAACAGGTTAGAAATTTGACATAGTTAACAAACTGAGCAGAGTCCTACTTTGAACACATTTCCACTTTTAACGCGCGCGCTTCGCTTTGCATCACTACTTTTTTTTGAGATTAGATTCTTCATGAATCCGGTAGATGGATCTGGTAGATATTAAACAATTTTCGAACACGGTAAATGTTTATCACTCGTGTTTTCGAACACAGTCGGTAGATGCGGTATCTACCGGTAGAATTTTCGTAAATTTTCTATATTTTCTATAAAATCCATACAGAAAGTTCCTTGCAAAAGATTCTAAATTTCTTGTATGTACATTACCTTTCGACAGTTGTATGTATTTTAAATAAATTCCATACAGAAAGTTTCGAGCAAAATGATCCTATATTTCTTAATATAGTAGCTGTTTCTAGCATAGCTGGCTAATTTATGAAATTTAATTTCTTTATAATTTTATAACTCTATATCCATTTAATATGAAGTATAAAATGCAGTCAAATCGTATAGAGAATACAATGTTCTTTAATATTTATAATAACATTAAATGTGAAAAAATGATATTTAACATCGTTTTTTCAAGAAAAACTGTTAAAATCTTCAAATGAGGGTATTTCCGGTTGACCAATTATAACCAAAATCTAATCAGCTCTTCATATGGGTGAAACGAAGAGGAATACGAAAGAATTATAATTTTTGGAATTGTAGAATTAGAGTTATCGTAGACGAAAATTTTGACCCACACACGCACGCACGCATGCACGCGCGCGCGCTCATACACACACACACACACACACACACACACACACACACACACATACATACAGACAAAATAGTAAAATCGTATTCTAGGGACCTTAAAACGTGCTTATTCATTATAAACTCACCACCGAATTTTTTGACCAAAGACAATACCTTCCTTACCTAAAGGTGACGGAAGGTAAAAATAAAAATCAATGTATTCTCTGGAAAAAAATTTGATTGTCAAACCTGACGGTAAACGTTTTTTGCATTACTTGGAATTATTTTGTTCTCATCTATTTTATTTATTTGTTAGTCTAATTTATAATCAAGTATATTTTTACAAAAATCAGTGTTGATAAACATGTTGATTTTCATTATGGAAGTCTAAAATACGCCGCGATGCCAATGATTTATATGTCAATTGTGACAGATGTGACACTTTTTCCAGAGAACATAATGGCCCGTTATTATTACGTCTTGAAGTAGCGGTACTTCGATAGTAGCAATTTTTCGATATTTAAAATTTTATTTTGAAATAACTGATACAGAAAAAAATCGAAATACAAGGTTTCAAAATTCTCTGAATGATAGTATTTGTGTTAGAGTGGAGGATCCACGCGCACATACACATATACACACCGGCATCATCGTGAAAATGTTAAAATTAGATTCTAGGGACCTTAAAACGTGGTCATTTACCAAAATCTCGATATGCGATTTTTGCACGATCCCTATACCTCCCTTACCAAGGATAGCGGGAGGTAAAAAGTAGCTCCAGGCATATTTTCTGGCTTTAAACTCATTTTTAATAAACACAACGAGCAAAACAAATCAGAATAGAGAATTAGGTTATAACACTGAAAGGCAGATGCAAACATAATGACAGGTAATAGTACTATGGAGAGGGACGTAAGATGACGAGGGGGTACTTGTTTGGAAGCAAGATCTTCTATCTATTTCTTGCGTTTGTCATCAATTCTGTAAGTGTCTATTTGAACGTGGTCCTGTTCTTATAGGAAGCAATTGCCCAGATTTACTATGGGCGAGACTATGGAGTTATTTTATTTCCAACATATCGGTTCAGCTTTAAATAATATGCTCTATTTATTAGAATCAATTTGAATTTTGAGACTACGATGTAAAAATCGTATAAAATTGTTTCCGCCCGGGATCGAACCGGGGACCTTGTGCGTGTGAAGCACACGTGATAACCACTACACTACGGAAACTGACACATGTTATGTAGAAAGTAATATAATACTAGCATATGTTATGGTCCAACATTGCAAATATAATTCGGAGAAAGTTGATCTAGTTTAAGACATTGATATTGTAAATAAGTTTCCGTAGTGTAGTGGTTATCACGTGTGCTTCACACGCACAAGGTCCCCGGTTCGATCCCGGGCGGAAACAGTTTTACATGATTTTGATTCAGTTTAAAGCATTTGATCTCACTCACAAACGTCAATTTGACATGCTCATCTTTCACAATATTTAATAATTAGAGACGAAAGAGACAAAATTAATAACTAAAATAGAAACGAATACTGGATCAAAGAAGAAAACATATTTGCAGACTCTAAAGTGAACATGAAAAGTCATTAATTATTACATCTTTTATATAATTGTGTAAATACCTTTCAAGACAATCCCGGAGTTTATATCGTATCTTAAACTTAAACAAATCCAAGTTAAAAATACTAACAAAGAAGTACCTACTTATATAATTTGTAATACGAGTACATATTGTTAAAAATAGAAAACATTTAGTATCTTAAACAAATACTTATTATGTGGCTATCTACATACACCTAAAGCACTCTGTTCTGTTCATATTTAGTACCACAAACATACTTTTATTAGAACAATTTGCAGGGAGTTATATAAGTAGCATGTCATACTTTACAACTTAATAAACAAGTTTGATTTCTTTACTAATGTCCTTATTGCAATTATAAAAGCACATCAAGATGGACTAATAAGAAATATTTATTTGAATAAAGAATTATTTAAAAATTACAGTACTATGAGTGAAAACAACAACACTTGTCATTTTTGAAGATTTGCTTGACGTCACAAGCGGCACTTATTATTAATGGCGACTGTTTTGACGCATTTCTTCGTGAACAAAATGCACGTCGGTGTATTTTTCATTAGGGAAAGTAACAGGCATTTCTAAATATCTAAGTATAAGCCACTGATTGTAAATTCAACCAACGAATCTTGTTTTTTGGAACAACACTCAATTAAATACTTTCTGCTTCATATTCGAACTGAATATTTAGGAAGCCATATACTTTTATTTCCAATATGAATTTGAGTGACAAGCAGTAGGATTAGGGTAATACATTATTTTTCATCGTTATGTACACTCAATTAAATACTTTGTTTCATATTTGAACTGAATATTTAGGATACCATATACTTTTATTTCTTGAATTTGAGTAACAAGCAGTAGGGTTACAGTAATACATTATATTTCATATTTATGTACACTCATTTAAATACCATATACTTTTATTTCCAATATATAAATTTGAGTGACAAGCAGTAAGGTAAGATTAATTCATTATTTTTCATCTTTATGTCTAATCATTTAAATACTTTCTGCTTCATATTTGAACTGAATATTTAGGAGACCATATACTTTTATTTCCAAAAAATAAATTTGAGTGACAAGCAGTAGGGTAAGAGTATTATATTATTTTTCATCTTTATGTACACTCAATTAAATACTTTCTGTGTCATATTTAAAATGAATATTTAGGAGACCATATACGTTTATTTCCAATATATGAATTTGAGTGACAAGCAATAGGGCGAGAGTAATACATTATTTGTCATCTTTATGTACACTCAGTTAAATACTTTCTGTTTCATATTTGAACTGAATATTTAGGAGACCATGTAATTTTATTTCCAATATATAAATTTGAGTGACAAGCAGTAGGTTTCCTAAATACTTCCTATTTCCAATATATAAATTTGAGCTACCCACGACTATTGTTTCTTTGGAACACCTTGAATTTTAGATTTTAATTTTTCAAGTAGCTGGTTCGTAATTGGTCGGTTTTACAGACCCATAACATTCACATCTTCACAGATTGTGCAGAATATATTTCAGTTTCAGATTATTCTTTCAATTCTATTTATAATATCATGACTTATGGCATATTACTTACATAACACCCCATATAATGTAATTTCTTTACAAAAACAGTAAACAAAAGATATACAAGGAAAATAACATTATAGATATTATGAAAAACAGTGCTTAAAAAAAACACTAAGATTGTCTCCAGAGTAGGCAACTTTTTCTTTCAGAGTAGGCAATGCCCATTCTGGCCCTCCTCTGTATTAATTTTACAAAGACGAAACGAAATATTCATTGTCATAATTTATATGTTTTTGTCAGATAACATACAAGTAATACAGTAGAAAATGGAAAGACGCACTTTTCGTTTTATTCACTAAATAATTTTATACGTATCTTTATCTATTGCCAACTATAGTCTTTCCTCTAACTATAGAGGTGTGAAAATAGGAGTAGTTTGATCTTGTTGTTTCATTGGATAATATAGGTGTTTTATCCAATCAGAAAACATAAAAAAATTTAGACGAGATGATTCTTTATATACTATGTTCCGTATTCAATAAGTATGCTATGTTTTTATATTGTTTTTTTGTAAGTATGCTATGTTTAAAAAATGTGCTAACAAGTAATCCATGAAAAAATATATGAATTATTAGAATTATAATTATAGATGTCAGAACATATTTTGGAATTTGTATCCTTCATTATATAAAGATATTACAATCAATCCGACTACTGAGTTTTTATACGTACTATCGTGATTCTTGATTGAACATATTTTGTGGCGACCGTGACAGGACGTGTTGGGTTGTATTGTAAGATTGAATAATACAAGTAAATATGGAAAAGGCAAAGAAAACCAGAAGTGTCTTACGAAGTTCTTTCACAAGAATATATAATAATATTTTGAAAGATTTTGAGAAGTTGAAAGATAAAAAGTTACCATTAAGTGATGTAAAGGCACAGATTAAGATTTTAGAAGAAAAGCATAGTGAAATGATAAATTCAGATAAAGTTATATTTGAGTTAATGATTCAGGACGATAATGTTGATTGCAAACAAGTGGAAAATGAAACGGAAATCGCTGATGAATACACGAAGAAATTGAATATTATAACCGAAGAATTAGAAGAGTTCATGAAGAACGATAAAAATGAGACGGTTATTAATATTAATCAGAATGATTCGATTATCTCACGAGATTCAGCGACGACAAATAAGTTTAGACTTCCAAAAATAGAATTGAATAAATTTAATGGTGAATTGAAAGACTGGCTTCAATTTTGGAGTCTTTTTAGAAGAATAGACGAAGATCCAAATCTTCAAAATGAAGAAAAGTATCAATATTTGCTACAGAGTATGGTTCCTTATTCCAGAGCAAGAACTGTAGTTGAAAGCTTCCCACCGACTTCGGAAAATTACCCGAAAGCTATAGAAGCCTTAAAATCAAGATTTGGACGAAAAGATTTATTAATTGATATCTACGTTAGAGAAATATTAAGTCTTGTAAATAAACGCTTCAAATCACTTCCAGATTTATATGACAAACTTGAGTGTCAGTTACGAGCTCTACATTCTTTAGACGTTACTACTGACAAATGTTCCCTGATTTTGTTTCCCATGGTTGAGTCATGTCTTCCTGAAGACCTTTTTCGTGTTTGGCAGAGATCATCATCGACTACTTCATCGACAGCGGGTTCGTTGGAGGTGATTTCGGCAAAAGACAAATTGGACAAGCTGATGGATTTTATTCGGTCAGAAGTCGAAAACGAAGAGAGAGTCTCGATTGCTGCTGCAGGTGTTGGATCCTTAAATATAAAATGTACGAAGATGGTTAAAGGTCATTCTAGTATTTCAACTAGTATTTCAACTAATTCAACGGCTGCTGGACTTCTCGCAAGTAGTAAATTAACTTCATATCTACCTTCTTCATTAACAGTAATAGAATTTTTAAACTTCAGTAAAATAGCTTCTTCTTTTTCGTTTTTCGATTTAACTTCAACGGGATCTTTTATACCTAAGATATCTAGATCCCACAAATCGCAGATTTTCATACTCTGTAAGAGCATGGTTGTGGCAATCATAGCAGTACTTTCTTGTTCTCTTTCAGCTTCATTATTCTTGCCCATTATAGTCCAACCTAAAAATGTTTGAACAGCAGTCATACCTGACTTAAGTTGAACTATTTTTCCAGTCAATAATTTTCCTGCAATATCTGCACCTATCAATAATTCAATATCACCTGCATAATCTCGAATTTTTATATTATGTCGGGTGAGTTCTTCTTGTTGCAATTCATTAGAGGTGATTTCGGCAAAAGACAAATTGGACAAGCTGATGGATTTTATTCGGTCAGAAGTCGAAAACGAAGAGAGAGTCTCGATTGCTGCTGCAGGTGTTGGATCCTTAAATATAAAATGTACGAAGATGGTTAAAGGTCATTCTAGTATTTCAACTAGTATTTCAACTAATTCAACGGCTGCTGGACTTCTCGCAAGTAGTAAAATTTTTGTATGTATATTTTGTAAAGGGGAACATAAAAATGACAAATGTGACGTTGTCATAAAAATGTCAGATAGTCAGAAGAAGAAAATTATAAATGAAAATAGATGTTGTTTCTATTGCTTAAAGCCGGGACATATAGCAAAAAATTGTAAAGTATTTGTTAATTGTAGTAATTGTCAAAAACGTCACTTGTCAATTATGTGTCCTAACATAAATAGTAATAATAAAACTGTAGCCATTATTTCTAAAGAAAATTCATTAGCTAATATAGCAAAAGTGTCAAAGGTATATATGCAAACATTTATTGTAAATTTAAGAGGAGCTAATAATAAAGAACGATATGCCAGGGCTTTGATTGATACGGCTTCTCAAAGATCATATATTTTAAAAAGTACTGCTAGTGAATTATCTTTTCAATCAGAAGGAAGCGAAACAATAATTAATTCCTTGTTTGGTGGTTTAACTACCAGCGAAACGATTCATAAAGCTTATCGAATCAGATTAAGTAATATTGAAAAGGATTATTTTTGCAATTTTATTGCATTAGATGAAGACACAATATGTAGCAATATTTTAGCTTGCCCTAATGAATTGCAACAAGAAGAACTCACACGACATAATATAAAAATTCGAGATTATGCAGGTGATATTGAATTATTGATAGGTGCAGATATTGCAGGAAAATTATTGACTGGAAAGATAGTTCAACTTAAGTCAGGTATGACTGCTGTTCAGACATTTTTAGGTTGGACTATAATGGGCAAGAATAATGAAGCTGAAAGAGAACAAGGAAGTACTGCGATGGTTGTCACATCCTTGCTCTTACAGAATAGGAAAATCTGCGATAATAAAGAATTAGAGCAAAGAGTAAGGGAAAAATGTGAGTCAACAAAAGAACATAAAATTTTGAAAGAAACTGTAAGAATATATGAAACTGAATTATCGTCTATTAAATTTGGTCTATCCCATTTGCAAGATCAATTATCATTAAGTAAACGAGTAAATGTGGACTTGTTGAAAGAAATTAATGTTATGAATCAAGTACTAACGGAAACCATTTCCAAACAACAGAAACACAACCAAGAACTCAATCGGAAAATTCGAAACCTAGAACAAGAAGGCTATAACTGGAATAAACAAAAAACTATATTGGAAAGAGAAATTACTAATTTGAAGACAAATGCCACCCAAGAAGATATAATCACTCATCAGCAAAACAGTATACCGAATGATAAAATTGAGAAAATTAAGGCACTAGAATACGAAGTTCATAGAATTAAAGAATTATTTAATAACAGTAAAGGTCGAAAAAATCAGTGTGATGCTGATACAATGTCTACATCTACAATATCAAGAGGTAAAGTAAAAGAACAAAACGAACAATTAACACAAGAACGAAATGATAAAACTGATATTCAAAATAAATTAACAACAAGCAGACGTAATCTCATAACAATCCAAACAGAATATGATAAAATACTAACACCTATTACTCATGACATGTTTTTAAAAGATACACGAGAGGCAGGAGTTTTAGACTGTGATAAAATTGAAGAAGAAATTTTAGGAAAAAGAGCACGCTACAGAAAAAGATTAAGTGAAGAATTGAGAAAAAGATTTAGAGTTGAATATCTAGGAGAACTCGATTATCGTTTCAAGAAAACTAATAGCCGAGAATTAGAGATAGGAGAAGTAGTTTTAATCGGAAATGATAACTTAAAAAGAACTGAATGGCCGCTAGCTAAAGTTGAAGAATTTATTGTTGGCAAAGACGGAAAAAAATAGAGTAGTTAAATTAAAAACAGCTACAGGTCAAGTAATTCGTCCTATTCAGAGAATTTATCCACTAGAAGCACATGGTAAAATAAATACACTTACAAAGAATGTAAATAATATTGTTTCGCCAAAATTTCTGACTGAAAAGGTTCAAAAGGATCAGAAACGTGTTACTAGATCGGGTAGAGTTTATTAAAAAAAATCTCCACTTAAATATAATTTTATTTATCTGTTTGTAAATTTTGTGCAAAATTTACAAAGGTGGGAGGATGTTCCGTATTCAATAAGTATGCTATGTTTTTATATTGTTTTTTTTGTAAGTATGCTATGTTTAAAAAATGTGGTAACAAGCAATCCATGAAAAAATATATGAATTATTAGAATTATAAAAATGTATTAGATGTCAGATCATATTTTGGAATTTTGTATCCTTCATTATATAAAGATATTACAATCAATCCGACTACTGAGTTTTTATACGTACTATCGTGATTCTTGATTGAACATACTACCTAATAATGATGGGGTCCTCAGAAACTGGGAGTGGCGTAACTAACAGGCCCGCGGGGCGGACCCCCGGCTCTAGAGAGGCCCCAATTTACATGATTTATAATTTTGTTTCTACTGCGAAATTTTGAATTTAATCTTTTTTTTGTAGCAACATACAAATTTATTTAGTCCTTTATTTTTTTAAATCTCAATTTCCAAAAATAATATTGGCTAAAAGGCCCCTTATCCTCTATGCAAAATCAAGCTCTTTATTTTCTATCACATTTCGGCCGGTAGAATTTCGATTTCTTAGCAAATATTTTCCTGGAACTGATTCAGAGTTTTCCTTTAAAATAACCCCATAAAAAGAAGTCTGGGGCTGTCAAATCAGGACTGGGATTAAATAACGATACGAGAATGATTTTCGCAAAATTGCTACTATGATACTGATCCATCTTGCTAATACCATATTTTGTCCAAGTTCTTTCATTTGGGATACCAAAAATGTATTAATCAATTCCCTGTAACTGTCACCAGTGGACTGTGTCATCAATTTAATTTAAAAAAAAAAAAAATACGGGCCAATCGCATTTTCATAGTAAATGC
This sequence comes from Harpalus rubripes, assembly GCA_963082715.1. Lineage (NCBI taxonomy): Eukaryota > Metazoa > Arthropoda > Insecta > Coleoptera > Carabidae > Harpalus > Harpalus rubripes. The sequence goes on from OY720450.1 coordinate 11,608,476, forward strand.
CACAACATACAATGAATTTGGTGGGATGTAAAGGTGCCTAATCTTGGATTTTCAGGTCTCCCATATTGGTTATTTTGCTTCTTAACATGTCAACTCACATGAAAGTGAGCCTAGTCACAATTTCCACAAGTTCTTGTGGTATGTAGTTCCTCATTATAAACGCTACAATTAAAACGGGTCCCAAAAACTCTTAGTTACGCCACTGGAAAATGGATTCATCCTTAATTTAAAAACATCAACAGGATAATGAGAGTAAATCTTGTCAAATTCAATGTTTTCCAAATTACCATACTTTATATTTCTTTAATTTGGCAATCTAGGTAATTCTCCTTTCCTGTAAACCATTCTTCTCTGAGCATAAAATCTCAATAGATAGAAAATAGTTAATACTATCTAAAGTCGCCAGCAGACAATCCAGATTTTCGTGACTAGCTCCGATTTCTGTTCTTTTGTATCTATCAAATCTCGTTAGCAATAAAACCCAACCAAAAATGAATCGTACGAGTTGTAATAACGATTATTTCTAGTTTTCCTGCAGCGAACCGGGTCGCTTTATGCCTTTTCAGATATTCAAGGCACGTTTATTTGATAAAAATAAATATCAGACCACTAAAACCAATAACTTTCGTTGGACATTCTCTCAGATTGTCAAGACAAAGTTTTTAAACGTGCCGTGACTATTTTCCGTCACGGAATTATTCACAGATAAAAAATTCACGAGGATTTTACACAACGGTATTTAAATCGCGCTTTTGTTGTGCTAACTTTTTCACATTAAAGACATTAATATTTAATCATTGTTTCGTACATAAATAAAATAAATAATACTTGTACAAGATTTAATCAAAATGTAACGTAAACAAAATGAATGGACCTCAATTTAGAGAGATAGAAGATATGCGCAATGGGGATCTGCGCATAGTAAGAACAACTGAGATCTATGGCGTTTGTTTCTAAAATATTTAGACGTAAAATTTGAGAATATCTCAGATAACTTTAAAAAATGTTATCGAAATAAGTTACAAAAGCTTTTATTGAAGTTAAAATGTCCAACGATGCAAATTTCCACTGAGAATACAGGTATTTTAATGACTGCAATATTTTTGACGTTTCGTTGGACAGCACAACTGGCAGTTGTTCGCGCCATTTTCTTACTATTTGCAGCGATAGAAAGAGATAGCCTTTAAATTGAAAAGGTCCATTCGTTTTCGATTGAGGTAATTTTTATCACGTTGGTATCACGGTCTACGCAGCATATGTCAGATATCATTCATATTGGACGTGAAGTTTGTGTTTGACAGCTACAAATTGACGGAGCATTTGGTACGCTCGGCAATTATTTTATATAAAATTGCAGGAACGAAGAATCTGCTTTAATGTTATAGAAGGCTTTTGGCGGCGAAGCTATGGTGAAACCAAGAGATTATGAGTGGTATAATTATTTTCAAAAAGGCCGACAAGACAGAAGATGACAAGAGAGCGGATCAATCTAATAGATCAGCCACCGATGAAGATGTGGCAAAAATTGAAGATATTGAGCTTAGTAATTGCTGAATCACTATAAGGATGCTGAGGAAGTTGGTACGATTCAAGTGAAAAAAGTTGCGATTATAGAGAGAAGATAAAGACAAAATCGCTGAAGGAGCTGCAGGTTATATGACGAAGTGAATTCCACAATTGTGTTTCAGATTAGAAACAAAGTTGCCATAAGGGCATTGTATCTAATGGGGAATACTCTGAAGGGACAATCGGCCTAATTCACTAAGATAGTTATTAACATAATCGCTAGGTAACAACTGAGAATTATCAACAATTTTGAGCAACTCTTCTAACAACTGTCATTCAATTAGTATTCGGTAATACATAATTAACAGCATTGTTAAAAACGGTCGTTCTGAAAATTGTTGTCAAATACAGAAGTGAAGTTATTAACAAGTGAGTTAAAAGGCATGTCGATTCTCAATATTTATACATATTTCTACTCTATTGACAACGTAAAGTGACAGATTTTGATTAGTTTGACGTTTGAGCTTTTAATAACGATTGATAAGAAAATTCGGGGTGCAAGATGTTCCGCGGAACAATATTCTCTAATGGTAGATTTCATGATGATTTTTGGCTAATTAAATGACAAAGCTAGTTTTGTATTTCATTTCTGATAACTGCTCGTTGGAAATTTTGCAAATCGTTGATTAACTTCACGGAAAATTGAAATTTTGCCCTTTAATCTGTTTATAAGACCCAAGCCAGGCGTTAGGAGAATCTGATGAAGTTCTCCAGTTTAGTATACATGTTTATTATATCATATGGTTGAATGCGATCGATTTTGAAATTTCAATAATCTCATCATCAGGCATGGCATAACCAGCGTTTAGAAGTTTTAGCAGTAAAAATAATACAAATTTGACATTGTTAAAATGGCTGTTTAAATTTAAATGTGTAAGATAAATTTTTACTGTTCGAAACAAATGAACATCAATGAGTATCGTTAAAAAGCTAAAAAATCTCATTTCAATTATGTAACTTTTCAATATATATAACTCGAAATTTAACAGTGATAAATTGAGCAACGTCGTTCGAAAGAAAATAAAAAAGTGTCCTAAAGAAATGAAAACCAAAATTCCGTATTATTTCAGATTTAGAAGTCACTTGAATAAATAAAAATCAGCAAAATTTGAATTTTAGCATGTACCTATCTAGTGATCTATGAAATTTTCAGGAAAAACAAATACATCTTTAAAATGGTCTACAACTTTACCCTAATTTAACAGACTTCATATCTCCAGTTTCTAAGCGCAGTTATTTAATTTTAAAATCAAATTCATTGTCATAAATGTTATTTCTATATTAAGCTAGAATTTAGAATTATTCAGAATAAGAAAATCAGGTAAACCGTAGAAAAAACTACACTATCATTTTAAACAGTTATTTATCAGTCATGTGAAATTAAGTTTTTGTTTTGACCGAGCATATGAAATAAACCAGAGAGCATTTTCGAATCTTGATCAATAATTTGACAACTTACACAGTTTTAAATAAACCTGAAATTAATTTGACAATCTCCCCGTACTTAGTTTGACAGCTTTTATAGTCTTTAAAGGTGCATTCACAATTGCAAATCAGGTTTAGATTTATAGTTTATACTTTAGATTTAAAGACTTTGGCCTCATATTATGTAATGACTCCATTCACACTTCAGAAATGAGTGTCTCTAAATCCAAATCATAAAGTTAAACATTGCAAGGTCTAAACTTTAGGTTTATGATTTAGTTTGACGTCACAAACTTCACCAATGAGAACGACTCTAAAATGATATAGATATGTACACACATCTTTATTTAGTATCCACTTGGTGGATTCGGCTTTTTAAACAAATGCGAGAAGAACATGGAGACTGTCATAACTTAATTGCTGAAATATAACCAATAATGCCAAGCGAATGATAGTTTCACGGCGCACAGGTGTTTTGTTGAGTACTACTCTACCAATATTTTAATCTTGTTTTTGAAGCATTTACACAGATGTCTGTACATATTAGTACTGTTGATTTTGGAAAAAATAGAATTCGAAAATTCAGTTGAAAATACGAAATTTCGAATTTTTAACAAATTTCGAATTTCATACACATTCAAAATTCCAATTTCGAGTGTTATGAAGTTAGAAATACATATTTTCAAGTGTAAGTTAATTGGCATTTATTACACTTTGCTTTGCTATTATTAATTTCAGAAAAAATATTTCCAAATTGTACTTCACAGCGACATGTTAATTAAGAATATTTTACTTTCACAAATAAGCGACAAATCTAGGTGTTTGGACTCAGAGAGCAAGTTTAAACAAGTCATGTCATTGTAAAATACGAATAAATATATGGCGGCTTCAACTATCGAATTACAAAATTCGAAAAATATTCCGAATTTTGACTTCGAAATTCGTAATTCGAAAAAGTATAAAGCTTATTTTTCTAATATTTAAAAATTCGAAATTCGAATTTTGTCAACAGCACTAGTACATATCAAAACTAATTTTCAGGTAATTTAAATTTACATTTATGAATAACTTACTTAAACTTAAACAAAAACCATAAACCTAATTTTCATTTGTGAATGCACCTTAAGTCATCATAAATTAATTTGACGATTTGACACTTAAAAAAGTTTCTCAGATATTATTTTAAAAGTATTCAAAAAGTAAATTGGTTGGAATCGTTTAAGAAGTGAAAGGAATAAATGGTGAAGTATATTATTGTTGACAGAAACTACTTTGTACATATTTACAATAAAACTCATCTTACATACCCCTGCCCTTCCCCACTCCTGCTATAGGATGGCTGCGTTAATTAATAACCCCTTGCAGGAGTGACATCTCGGTTGGCGTTGCGTTGCGTTGCGACAGGGTGAGAAGCGATAGTTATCTCCCCGCTGCCGCTGCCAGTGCTGCCACCCCGGAACTTTGAATTATTCGCGTGATCTACACCCCGTCCGCCAGCCATTGTTCCGCTAGATTTATTATATAATTACGTGCGTTATCGTTATCTCTCCCGCCTGCACGTCCAAATCAGACCAGCCAAGACACCACTGACAACTACTTACCGAACACCAACACTTTTTGCAACTGTGTTGTTAGGATAAGAATAAGAATAATAAGATAATGGATGTTGGATATAAATAATCTTTAATCGGTAGTACGAATGTAGGTACATATTGCACCAATATGTAACTTAAATATTAAGCGCTCCTCAACTAGTTTTTACCCCTCGCTAAGAGAGGTATTGGATTCATGCTAAAAATCGCATATCCAGATTTTAGTGAATAAGCACGTTTTAAGGTCCCTAGATTCCGATTATAACATTTTTACGATGATGTCCGTATGTGTGTGTGGATGTTGGATCCACGATTTCTCAAATTCTATAAGACTTAAGACATTTTTAAATACGGATTCCTCAATCTAACAATAATGGAAGAGTTGATTAAGTTTTGGTAACAATTGGACAGCCAGAAGTAACAAGAAAAAAATCATCTAAATATTATTTATCGAAAATATATGTAAATACTTATATTAAATAACGTTAAATTCTTTATTCGATAAATATAAATTCATTATTATATCTTCTATAGATTTAGAGATAAAGAAATGCATATAAAATAATTTGATGTAAAAATTCAAACATTAAGTGCTCCTCAACTACTTTTTACCTCTCGCTAAGAGAGGTATTGGATTCATGCTAAAAATCGCATATCCAGATTTTAGTGAATAAGCACGTTTTAAGGTCCCTAGATTCCGATTATAACATTTTTACGATGATGTCCGTTTGTGTGTGCGGATGTGTGTATGGATGTGTTGATGTTGGATCCACGATTTCTCAAATTCTATAAGACATAAGACATTTTTAACTACGGATTTCTCAATCTAACAATAATAAGAAGAGTTGATTAAGTTTTGGTAACAATTGGACAACCGGAAGTAGTAGTTACAAGAAAAAAATCATCTAAATATTATTTATCGAAAATATATGTAAATACTTATATTAAATAACGTTAAATTCTTTATTCGATAAATATAAATTCATTATTATATCTTCTATAGATTTAGAGACAAAGAAATGCATATAAAATAATTTGATGTAAAAATTCTCAGATCAAACTACTTCAAGGCAAGAAATTCAAATGTTTGTAATTGACACATAAATGTAACTGTCAAAAATATTTGTATGCCACTGTCAAAAATATTTGTACATCATTATGAAAATTATGAAAATAAAAAAGTCAACAATGCAAAAGAATATACGTATAAAAGAATATAAAAGGAATTTGCGAAAAAATGACCAATATAAAGAAAAAGAAAAGGAAAGTAGAAAAAGAAAATTTCAGGATATTGAATATAAAGAAAATGTATGTATTGTACACAATTTATATTACAAATATCCCATAGATTTTGCAAATATATGTGAGAATTATTTTGTAGTGAGACATGAATATATGTATTTGTATTTACAAATATTTTTCGTTTAATGCGTACAACCAGGTAAAATATCTGGCGAGAGGTTATGTGCTGGCCACATCAGATTTTTTTTACATGTTGTTCCAACATAAATATTAAACTTAGCTTAAATTGACAATAGGTATTGCATCGAAATGAAATGTCAAATGAATTATAAAATATTGCTGTTAAAATTTCTATTTGAATTTTTAGCCTTGTTGGTTATTGTGGGTCGTTTAAAATTTAAGCCTTGTTAATGCGACTGGGCATTAGAGGTTTAGAAAATTAAACTCTGAATTTTTAAATAAGAAAGTTTTTTTAATTTAAGCCTTTGGCGACGAAATAATCTTAATTTAAAGAGGTATTAAAAGATAACATTTATTTATTAAATAATATAATTTTGTAAAACTTCTCTGTATTTTCCAAGACAATATATTATTGATATTTTAGATACTTTCCAAATTTTAATGTTCTAAAACGAGTGCGATGGCCGGGAATCGAACCCGGATCAACTGCTTGGAAGGCAACTATGCTGACCATTACACCACCATCGCTTTATATCTAGAATCGAACGAGATCCTTAGATGAAAGTTAAATGTCAATATTTATTAAATTAAAATTGGGCTCAACCGGGATTTGAACCCGGGACCTCTCGCACCCAAAGCGAGAATCATACCCCTAGACCATTGAGCCGATATAATAAAAATAGGCTCAAAAATAGGTAACTCATAAGGCAAAAATTGATATTAACCCTGAAACTCAAAAATACATATGGTATACACTTGTATCAACAGATAATGTTATCTAGATTTTAAAATGAGTGCGACGGCCGGGAATCGAACCCGGATCAACTGCTTGGAAGGCAACTATGCTGACCATTACACCACCATCGCTTTATATCTAGAACCTAACTAGCTCTGTATATGAAAGTTAAATTTAAATATTTATTAAATTAAAATTGGGCTCAACCGGGATTTGAACCCGGGACCTCTCGCACCCAAAGCGAGAATCATACCCCTAGACCATTGAGCCGATATATAAAAAATAACTCATATGTTAAATATTAACATACTTTTTGACAATATTTTAGGTTTGTTTTCGTTGTGCAATTTAGAGCCGGTATTTTTACTTGTGAATATATAATTTTGTCGTCTTTTCACTTGTAAGTAAATTTATTCGAAAGAATAACATGTTATTCGTGGAATTAATTATTCGGTACTTCGGTAGCGAATAACCGTTTATTCGTAAGTTCATTACATTTCCACATAGTGCATATTTATTAACAAAATGGTTATATTAAATATTATGATATTTTCAACTATGAATTAATAAATAACGTGGTAAATCGATCACACACCATCAGACAGCGACATAACCACACACATGAAATAATTTTTGACAGATTCCGATTATGAAAACAATTTATTATCACATATTGGAGATCGCATTTGATCTCAAACAGTAAATTGGTAAATAATTATAAAGATCCTGCCATTTGAGGCTGGCAAAATATTTTCGAATTTTGGATACTTTTGTTGAATACATTGACAAACATTTACTTTGAACTGAAAGAAATATATAAAAAGTAAAAGGTCAATTTTACAATATCCATACCTCGTTTACCACATATGTGTGCTGCATTAGATGCTACACTTGTTAAATTACATTCTCGCGGGGCTAAAAATGCAGAATATAGATGACATTGACATTAAAGATGTCAAACAAAATTTTAACAACTACGGACTCAAAAGTATTTAATACTTTTATCCTTGACTGCTTAACGTGGCTACGCCAAACTCCATCCTTCTTTACTGATACAAATTCACTCTGTAAGGCTACCAATTCAAGAACGTTAAAGTTATTCGACAAATATACTATTATTCACGAAAGATGACTATTCAAGGTCATTTGTTCGAAGAAAGAATGCACATCACTTTATAGCAGTAGCTTAGTAACATTTTGTATTAGAAAGAGAAAGATTAATTGACCTATGTCTATTTAATTTATGTGGTGTGACAGATATACGTAAATAGTGCCATTACTTTCTAACACACTATAAATAATAATGACATATGTCGTAGAATTACAGATACCTAATTATCTACTACACTGCCCTCTGTGCTAATATTTACCCAGTGGCGTTAACGTTATTATTCCTTGGTTTCTAAGTTAAGTCTATGTTTTTGTATTTTGCAAAAACATAAGTGAAGAACATAAATCTTTCAGAAAGGCATTATTTAGAAAGAAACATAATTTTCAAATGAATTACTCTTAATTTTTCAGTTAAAATGTGACCATAAATATTTCATGTTGCACGCCTATGCATACGACATGCAATGAAGTTATCTTAAGTAATATTATATCAGACGGCTCACAAATGACCTTGAATAGTCATCTTTTGTGAATTATAGTTTAGCTATGATATTTTATGAAAAGACGCAATGAAATTATTCGTTGGATAAATACATAGTATAAATTTATGTAACGAATACTTATTCGAAACTTTATTCGGAAGTGAAAATACCGGGCCTTATAATAAAATATTATAACTTTTTAGAATAAAAAGTATTATATTTATGCCGCTTGGCTACATTATTCTTGTTAATTTAACGACTCTGGGAATATTTAATCTCGTAATTTATTTGGAAATAGACGTAGACTATTTGCATTTTTCTATAACTAATAACTGTTTAAAATATATATTAACAGATTAATCATATGATTGACAGGTACCTGACTAGTCGCCTGCTTAAATGACAGCTTAGAATATTAGGTCTTGAATTCGTATTTACATATAGAATTAATAACGGTAACAATAGTTATTTTTCTACATCCATTTTGAAAGTAAGCTTTTTATTTTCTAATAGTATATTCCGTAACTTAACCGCGGTGACCAAGGTTCTGGTTATGCGTTCCGAAATGTAACCAAAACATAATTTCAGGATCGCGGTTCAATTTCGGAATGTGGCTCCTGAAAGTTTTGGTTACTTTTTCGTGACCACGACGATCATAATTTTTTTGTGGTTGTTGTGGTTATATTCTTATTTCTTATAATATAATAAATAATATTGTATAAACATATAACATATAATTACTATATAGTATATAATGGTATGTATAATATTTAGGTTAGTATATGGATAGACAAAAGTTATGTTGTCACTTATTTCTAATGCCGCGGTAGTTCCCTGCTTTACCGACACAAATTAACGAAGATGTTCTGGAATCATAACCACTTTTCAGTGACCATAACCTGACCACTTGAACCATAACCACGGTCGTGGTTAAGTTACGGAATATAATTACTACGTTTACATGGAGTTTTGAAAATGGTTTGTTTTCAGTCAAAATTATGCAAAACTGTTTACATGCAGTTTTCAAAACAAATTTAAAAATTGATTTGAAATCAGTTTCGGCGCATGCGCATTTAGCTGATGTAAGTGACAGATCCTCTTCACTCCAAATACTTCGTTTTGCTATTATTCCAATTATTTTTTATACTTCGTACCACTACGCACTAAAACTACACAACTGTCAGTATATTTGAAGGTTAGTAACACAAAGCGACAGATACGTTATGCTCTGTACGCATGCGCAGTATCGAAACTGAATTTTAAGTGTTTACATGAGTAGTTTTGAAACTAGTTTTCAAGTCCAACCCACGAATTTTAGTTTTGGTTTGAGATAATTCAAAACCGTTTTAACACTGTATACATGGCGTTTCCACAACTAAAAACGTTTTAAAAACGGTTTCAAAACTGCATATAAACTCAGTAATTATTAGTTTATAACCTTAACGTTTTGTTCTGAACTGATAACTACTGAAGAAGCGAAATTTCAAAACGGACGCACAAAACATAAAGTTTCGTATTTAGTTTAGAATAAGATCTTATAATGAATCATAAAATGGATTATAATTTATATAAAAGGTGAAAGGTAAGCATCTAAACAAACTTCCACAAAATCATTATAAGGGTATTTTCAATTAATATTCCACATCTTTATTAATAATTAACTAACCACCAAAATTTGTGGATCAACCTTTCTTAATCCATATCTAAACAAACAAAAAATCAATTAATCCTTGCTGGCAGGAATATTTGATTGATTCCAAATATAATCCAGATAATTAAATTTCCTCCATCGCTGGCCGTCCTACCTTGTCGCGTACAATGAATTAAATTATTTATTTCTAATTAAGTACAGGAACGCGCACATTATTAACTTGAACGTGAAAATAATCCCGTGGGACAAGGATAAATTCGTAATGAGCACACAAAGTAGAACGCTTTCGCTTTGCCCGAGCACAAAGCATTTCTTTGAATGATAGACCTGGAGATGTAGACATGGAGTAGCGTATGTACTCGGAATAAGGTACGACTGCATGAAGGATGTACCGAAAGCGGACATGTATGTATGTATGATTGTAGAGAAGGATGAATATAGGAAACACTTGCAAACATGCTCATCTGTTCTTTGTCCAAGATATAAACACCGAGTTCTGGATTCATTTATTTTGAAAATGTATTTTTCTTACGCATAGAAGAGTGGAATACAAGATTAAAGTTATTTGACACGATGACTTACTATTTGCATTTTTATGCGCACAAAAATTCTGAATATTATTCTCCTCTAGTTATACAAATTCACTCTATGCGCTCAAATAGGAATTTGAGTTCAGATTGAGGCAATTTATAACGTATGGAACAAAAATTTTGAGAAAAATCAAAAAGTAAAAAAAAATATTGATACATTAACATAAGGAGAAATTTCTATAATATTAGGTGATAATAAAATCAGATTTACAACTCTAACAAGAGACCAATATACTCAATACCATGCAATGTTCTGAAATTTGTTTCATTTGTCTATGGACGGTGTTAACATCTACATCCGGATCTTCTGAAATATTTTTGTTCATAATTGTTATTAGTTTAGGGTTTCTCGGCCATTATCATACAGGGTGTCCGTTTTTCGAGGAGCACCGTTAGAATCTCGGAAATTATAAGAGATACAAAGTCGGTTATATTGGAATGAAGTTGCCCCGTTAGTAGGCCATTTAAAACATGTATATGTTTTTCCCAAAAAATTCGTAGGTCACTAGAAAAATGCAAAAAATCAATTTTTGCTGATTTTTATTTTACTTTTTTACCTCCCGCTACTCTTGGTAAGGGAGGTATAGGGTTCGTGTTAAAAATCGCATATCAAGATTTTGGTAAATGACCACGTTTTAAGGTCCCTAGAATCCAATTTTAACATTTTCACGATGATGTCTGTGTGTATGTACATATGTGTGGATCCTCCACTCTTACTTAAATACTATCATTCAGAAAATTTTGAAACCTTGTATTTCGAATTTTTTCTGTAATGGAAAGAGCTCATTAGATTTTAGTGAAAATCGGATAACCAGAAATGGCACTTTACTAGAAGCTGAAAATAGTTTTTCTTATTAATGGCCGGTTTTATAAACGTCCAAGTAAATTTATTTCCAGAGTAAATTTATTCCATTGAACAAATGCAACGCAATTTTTTGACAGCAATAATTTTAATGTCATAAGAACATAAAAATTGATTCGAATTTGTTCATTGGAATAAATTTACTCTGGAAGTAAATTTACTTGGACGTTTATAAAACCGGCCATTAGATTAATAAAAATTAACGATTCACAAAAATGTTTAGCTAATCCTCATTTTTGGATTAGTGAATTCTATTCTATCCCGGTATTTAAAATTTATTCTTCATTTTATTATAGCTCCGGTGGGTCAATGGTTAGAGCAACACCTCATGTCATGAGTATCCTCGGGGCTCTGGGTTCGAATCCCACTAAGGCATGTATGTGTGTGAATGTGAACCCACTCTGTAATTGGAATTTAATCCTGTTGAGGGGTTTAAAAAAAGGTAGTTACTTGGATTAGAGTAGACTATATTTTAAGAAATAAACTGTCAAAATTAGAGTAAAATTCGGTAATCCAAAAATAAGGATTAACTTAATCTTCTTTGTGACTCGGGCTGTAAATGGCGGGAGATATTGTGTTGGCCACACTAGATGTTTTTATTATACCTTTAGGCAAGGAAGGTATTGTTTTTGGTCAAAATATTCGATGGTGAGTTTTTAATGAATAAGCAAGTTTTAGAGTCCCTAATACGATTTTACTATTTTTCAATGATGTCAGTATGTCTGTGTGTATGTGTGTATGTGTGTATGTGTGCATGTGTGTATGTGTGTATGTGTGTATGTGTGTATGTGTGTATGTGTGTATGTGTGTATGTGTGTATGTGTGTATGTATGTATGTATGTATGTATGTATGTATGTGTGTGTGTGTATGTGTATATGTGTGTATGTGTGTATGTGTGTATGTGTGTATGTGTGTATGTGTGTATGTGTGTATGTGTGTATGTGTGTATGTGCGTGCGTGTGTGTGTGTGTGTGTGTGTGTGTGTGTGTGTGTGTGTGTATGTGACGATTTTTTTCTCCGTCGATAATTCCAACACTACAATTCAAAAAATTATGATTCTTTCGTATTCCTCTTCGTTACATTCATATGAATAGCTGATTAGATTTTGGTTATGATTAATCGACCGGAAGTACCCTCATTTGAAGTTTTTAACAGTTTTTCTTGAAAAAACGCTGTTTAATATCATTTAATGTTATTATAAATAATAAAGAATATTTTATTCTCTATACGATTTGATTACATTTTATACTTCCTATTCAGTGGATATTGAGTTAAAAAATTATAAATAAATTAAATTTAATGAAGCAGCCAGCTGTGCAATAACACTGGAAACAGCTAATATAAATAAAAAATTCTGTTAGACAGATGTCAATGTTAAGTGCGATTGACATAGTATGTTTGTGTTATAATTTTACTGAAAATATAGAATCAATTCTAAGAAACTTTCTGTATGGAATTTGTACAAAATACATAGAACTGACGGAAGGTAATGTACTGGAAATATAGAATATTTCGCAAGAAACTGTCTGTATGGAATTTGTATAAAATACATAGAACTTACGGAAGGTAATGTGCTGGCCACATCAGATTTTTTATTACTATGAAAAATATTGTATAAACGTTAATTTAAAATACTTTTAAAAAAATGTGAAACAGGCTAATTACAGTAATTGTATGTTTTTAATATCTGCATTTTTCATGCATATTGTGCACAATTTTTGCATTATATCATATAATCTGCTTTTAATTTATTGACAAACCGCTACTTATTTATTTTTGTGTTGAACTTTCATACATAATTTGTAGCTATCTAATTTTAACGCTGAAATATTGAAACTGACAACTAAATTATTATTTCATTTCGTACAATTGAATTATGAAGCTTTTCCGTTTTATTTTTACAGAAGAATTGTAAGTGAAAGTGAATACCTAAAACTTTCCATTTGAACGCGAATTTAATTATGACACAAATAAAGGACCAGGAATTTAAAAATGTTGCTGGTTAATGTGGTTTGTATCTTCTTTCTATGGTGCTTCATTTTAAACTGAAGGGGTCTTTAATAACGAGGAGTACTGAAATAAATGAATAATTGAGCGTGTACTTCACTCCTAAAAGTGTTTTACTTCCAGAACAATTTTATACGATGTCTTTGAATTTCATTAAATTTAGAGTTGCTCAATTTGTACTCATCTTCAACAGCAGACACAATTATTTAAAATTAATTTTATTTCTATTAAAATTAGACCTTAGGGATTATTGAAGTTTTAAAAAGTATTAGTGTTTAAAATATTAAAGTTTCTAATGTGTTATTTTATTAAATTGCTTATTATCTATGCCTATTTCCAATTATTGACGACGAAAGTTATATTAACCACACTTATATACTTTTGTAAGAGTTGAAATAGATCAATTTAAGTAACTTCAGTTATTCTTATTAGCGAACTCCACTCATGGGGAACAAAATGAGTTTAAAATTAAAAAAAAAATAAACAGTTATTACATCTAAATATTCGTTTTCCGGGAATGGACTGTGTCATATTCTGAGTCAGAGCTCAACGTTTCGCCCGCAGTCGTATGGGGCATCTTCAGGAGCAAGGGGGATAGTACTGTTTTAAACAAGGTTACCCGACGTGTCAACCACGCTAGAGGCCGAGTTTAAGCCACAAGAGGGGGAGACTCAGTTTACAAGGGTATCCGACGTGTAAACCACGCTAGAGGCCAAATAAACCAAGTGACGAAAGGAAGGCCGAGAAGACAGTTATATACTAATCTAAAGGTACGGTAGATGAGCAAAGCTAATGAGGACCAATGGGAATCGAGTTCGTAATGGTAGATTGGGCGTGTCGTGTTCCGAGAATCACCGGTTTCCACATGTGGCTCAAGAAATAGCCATCATCCCGATTGATGTTATTACGATGTTTCCATATTTCTAAAGTTAAAAATTTACGTCTGTAAAACTCAGGGACAGGAGCTAAAATGCGGGAATTTTCGCAAGAACAAAGAATACTTGCGGCACAGTATACATAGGCACAGTATATACTGTGACATAGGTGAAACAGGAAGGAGTGTTCACACTAGATTGTCAGAACACAAACGCTGTCTGCGTAATGGTATGGTATTAACATCTGCGGTCGCAGAACACCAACACAACACAGGACATAACATCTTATTTGAAAATTCCCGCATTTTAGCTCCTGTCCCTGAGTTTTACATACGTAAATACAGGGAAACTTTAGAAATATGGAAACATCGTAATAACATCAATCGGGATGATGGCTATTTCTTGAGCCACATGTGGAAACCGGTGATTCTCGGAACACGACACGCCCAATCTACCATTACGAACTCGATTCCCATTGGTCCTCATTAGCTTTGCTCATCTACCGTACCTTTAGATTAGTATATAACTGTCTTCTCGGCCTTCCTTTCGTTTATTTGGCCTCTAGCGTGGTCTACACGTCGGGTAACCTTGTAAACTGAGTCTCCCCCTCTTGTGGCTTAAACTCGGCCTCTAGCGTGGTTGACACGTCGGGTAACCTTGTTTAAGACAGTACTATCCCCCTTGCTCCTGAAGATGCCCCATACGACTGCGGGCGAAACGTTGAGCTCTGACTCAAAATATGACACATTCCATTCTCGGAAAACGAATATTTCAGACTAAGACTGTGGAAGCCTACGCAATTATTTCAGTTATTACATCTTATGAATAAAATTCGTCCACGATAACTCTTATAACAAACTTCCAAATATTTATGTTTTTCGTATTTAAGCTTTTTGCATTCTTATAAAGACTTGATTAGATTTTGGGTAAAATTGGATAACCGGAAGTGACTGTTTACTTGAAGCCCATAACAGTTTTTAATGAAAAATTATATTAAAATATAATCCAAAACTTTTAGTATTTAAAACTTCTATATCAAGGGGAACAGTATATTAGATTTTGGCTAAAATTAATAAACCAGAAGTGACACTTTACTTGAAGCTCTGAACAGATTTTCGCGATAAATATATTATGATATATTCCAAAACTTTTCAAATTTGGTATTTAAGATTATTATATTAATGAGAACGACATGTTGGATTTTTTCTAAAATTGATAAACTGGAAGTGAAACTTTACTTGAAGCTCTCAATAGATTTTCGAGATAAAATATTCCAAAACTTTTCAAAATTCGTCTTTAAGATTTTTATATGAATGGGAACAACATGTTATATTTTTTCTAAAATTGATGAACCGGAAGTGATACTTTACTTGAAGCTCTCAACAGATTTTCGTGAAAAATATAGTAGGATACATTCCATAACTTGTCAAATTTAGTATATAAGACTTTTATATAAAGGGAAGCAACATATTAGATTTTGGCTAAAATTGATAAACCGGAAGTGATACTTTATTTGAAGCTCTGAACAGATTTTCGTGAAAAATAAATTGATACAATCCAAACCTTTTCAAATCTGGTATTTAAGACTTTTATATTAATAAGAACGAAGTACTAGATGTTTTGTAAAATCGATAAACTACTTTACAGGAAGCTAAAAACATATTTTTTTTGAAAAATATATTAATACATGATTCAAAACTTCTCAAATTTGGTAGTTAAAACTCGTGTATAATTTGAAACAGCATTAGATTTTGATTATATCTATATGATAAACCGGAAGTGGTACTTAATTTGGAGCTCTTAACAGATTTTCGAGGAAAAACATAAATAAAATATAATCCAAAATTTGGTATTACAGACTTTTCTATTTCTTGGAACAACAAATTGGATTTTGTTTACAAACGATCAACTGGAAGTGATACTTTAATTAAAGCTCATTGCTATTTCAATCATGGAATTGACGGGAGGTCATGTGTTGGCCACATCAGATCTTTTTACTTCGATTCGACAGTTCAATTGTTGACAAATCAAAGTGACAAATGTCATAATTGTAAAGCCAATTTCAAGCAACAATGCCCGGTTGCAGAAACGTTAATCAACGCGTTGTTCGGTTAACGGTTCATCAAAACGAACAAATGCAACGCAATTTTTTGACAGAAATGATTTAAATATCATAAGAACAAGGAAACTGATTCGAGTTTGTTCGATTTGATGAACCGTTAATCGAACAATGCGTTCATGAACGTTTGTGCAACCGGGCATAATCTTATAGAAAAAAGTTTTCTTGATTTTTCGACTGGTCCTATTTTTTTCTGTCCACCACTGTACATTCTACAGTAGAAGACTGTTACATGTTTTAATTTTTTTTTCTTTTTAGCGATTAAATACGCCTTTGTATTCATATTTAAATTATTCTAGTATTATCTCTGTTCGTAGGGAATAAACGAGATCTTTGTACAATCTTATTATGTTTGAAGATGATAAATAAAAATGAACTTCGAACTAGCTAATAAGCGTAACCTTGCCAGATTCTAAAAGTAGACTCTTGCGATTAATAAAAGAAACTATTTGATCTGTTTAACAAGACCTTTGCGAATCCTTGAGGTGCACCAACTGCAAAGACAAATATTTGAGTGGCCACTGAGGTGGTAATTAGTGGCGAACGTGTGCTTGTTATACAAGGGCAAACACCCCAACATTTTATGTGTTTTTCAATTATTCATTCGTATTCCAGACTCACAATGAAAGTATTTTAATGAATATTAAACAAAGACCCTTATTTGATATTTAATTCTGTTTGGATTGTGTGTTCTCACTCAGCAAATATTTACTGGGCAATTACTACCTGGTTTCTGGATTTGGATTTTGGATAGGAAATGAAGTTACGAGTTTTGTAATGTTATGTTTGCTAAAGGTATGCAATTTTATGCTTAATATTTAATTAACTTTCAGAATTAAATTAATATATACAAAGCTATAATTAAAATAGGACAACCGGATAAAACATTGAAACTCAAGTAAATTTTCACTGTTCGTTTATTTCTATAATAATTCGAATATTTTCGTGTTTGTTTCTATAACTTCCTAACTTTTTCTGTAGTATATGTAGTTTATGCACAAGTAGCGGATGGTTACTATGGGGGTTTCCACCGTAATCAAAATATTGAAAAATAACACTATTACACTAAAATATATCATAAAACATTTCTAAAAACACAACTTAAATGGTTAAATATGTTTCCAATTTTTTAAAAATGAATGAAAACAATTTACTACGTTTGAAACACTGCCAGCCAGTGACGTCATTTGCCGGATCGATTTTAGTTTCTATGTTATCCGTCAATATATGTGATGGGAGTAGTTTACAATATTCGATTTTACCTACATACATACATCAAATACATTCAATGTCTTCCTATGTGATAATAGATGGCAGCACATTCAAATTGGAACATTATATTAAAAAATAATGAAGTAGGTATTATAAACTATTAACAATGTGAATACAATACAATTATTATTACTATTATTATTATTATTATTATTATTATTATTGTTATTATTATTATTATTATTATTATTATTCTTATTATTATTATTATTATTATTTGCCGTATGTTATATTGGTAAAGCATTTTCTAAGGTATACGTATTTTATAGATTATTGTATTTCGTGGATTAAATATTTGTAAAGTATTTGGTAAATCTCCAGCAACGAATTCAAGGGATTACCAGAAGTTATGCCTTTGCCTATAATTATTTACAAGTTGAAACACCCGTAAAAGAATATTTGTGGAAAAACCAGGATACAAACATTCCACCCAGATGTTCAGTTGACGAGGGCACAGACAAACATACGTATGTTTGTCTGTGACGAGGGATTTGGAATTTTTGATTAGGATTCGTAACAAATTAAATTATAAATTATTTATGATATAATTTATTTCTCCAAATATTTTGTAAGTCTTATTATCTTGACGTCGTACTTGAAAGATTCGAAGTTCAGTTCTTTAATTCTAAGAATTGTAAGGTCACAAACACACTCAGTTTGAAATAAAACATTTGTTTGTAGTTCAGTGAAAACGCTTATCCTTACTCCTATGCGTTAGTTCAAGAAAACTGTAATAGAAGAGTGTTAGTACACCATCAATTGACAGATGACGCCACTAGAGACTCATGCACCATCTGTTGAGCATTAGCTACATTAGCCGGCCTTTTACGCGCTGTCGGGGCGGTAAAAATTGGCCGTTCAAATGAGTTGCAAAAAATACTGTTTTCAATATTTTTTTTACAGAAAACCTGTTATGATAAAAATGTTTTATTTATTGTAATACATATAAGTTTTCATGAGGAATAACATATAAAAAAATTGAAAAATAGTGGAAACCCCTATTGCTTAATTGCCACGTGCTTGAGTGTCTGGTCTCGAATCTTTTATAAAAATAAAATGAATAAAATTCTGCATAAACATAATTACCTTTACATGCTTTATAACGACAGAAATAAAATATGAAAATGTCGAAAATTACGTTAAAAATATCGACAGCCATAGAATTGAACAAACAATAAATAAATGCTTGTCGTTTAATTTATCAATCTGTCACAACGTAAGTTAACTTATTTGACGTTTCTGACAATTTGATTTGAACAAATATCGTTAATTATGATAATATTAGGAATATTAGATTAATAAAGTTAAAAAATACAGTTTTGTTTAAATAATATAAATTTATTAAAAAGTCAACATTGCTTAACAAATGTATGTATGATACTGTGATGTACTCCCAAATCATTTCCAATACATTTAGTACATTCTGATAATGCGTCTCACGGAGACACATTACAGTCTTTTCAAATTTTGTCACGAATTTAGCATTTGTGAAAATACGCTTTTTATTAGTATAAATGTTCATTTTTTAATAATCTCAACCAATAAAACTAATTGTCAGAAATGTCAAATAAGTTAACTTACGTTGTGACAGATAAAACGTCAAGCATTTTAGCATTTTTTTTTTTTTTAATTCCATGCCTATCGAACAATAAACAAATGTGATATAGCTGAACACATTCGATTTGGTAAATTTCAAGATTATGGAAAAGAACACAGTTTCTCCAAACATATCTTTCTTAAAATGCTGAAAAGTGTTAAATAGTATACATTTTGGTGAATTGGATAAATTCAACAAGGAAAAATCAAATTTCACAATAATTGGTGTACAGACGACCAACAGAAGTTCGTATCGATGATCCGGCTATTTTACTGTTTATTCTGTTGAATTTCTAAATTTTTGCAAAATCTTACTTGTAAATGTGATAATGTCCATGTTATTGTTGTAAACATTATAAAGTTTTTTGAGTCATTGTAAACCCAACCCAGACGAAGGTGCAAGAGTATGGGTTTTGTAAGAGAATATTTCGAGTAATTGTTAACACCTAATATATACCACAGTAGAGATATTTCCTTCGCAACAGGTAAAAATTGTCGGCAAAACCTTGACCGAGAAGCGACCTAATTAAATTTTAGTTTGCCAGAAAATAGCGCAATTAAGTGTAGCTGGTGTTGCTTTAGGCAGATCTTCTCTCGTGTATTCCTCTTACAAATTGACGCAAGTAGGCAGGTGGTCCATTGTATGTTCTCTCCCCTAGTTAGGTACATAGAATGGGTTCTACTTGATACATATTCATTTCACACTTTCCTCCTTGAGTTCGAAGGCTATTTGCAGTTTTCCAGCGGCCTTTCTTTTCTTCTTCAAAGTTGCATACCATATTAGGCATCTTGACGCAAATAAATAAACAAATAAATAAATAAATAAATCTAAAGAGAAGGCTCAAAATTCCAAAAATCTAATTCCTACAGCCTCAAATTTCGACCGACAAAAATCAGCTTAAAATGTCGAAAAGGTCAGCAATATTTTAATTTTTTTATACAAAAATATTCTGCAACAGAAATGATAATGAATTTTATTATAAGGCCATCTCATTACGACGGCTAGCCTGCTTAAATAGAACTAATTTTTCATTGTCATCATTGTTATATTAGTTATTTTTTTCCTCACTTTATCCGGTGTTAATGTGAATAGACATAGAACACGGCACGAACAACGAACGCACGGCACACCTGTATAAAGGTCTTGTCGTCTCTAATAAATTACGGCATGCCAGACCGTAGGGAAATTATTTTAAGTAGGCCTTTATTGTCGCTATATTAATATACTTTCTTTATTTAAAGCCGCTTCACTCATAATTTCTAAAACTGAATTATTCATCGAGCAGGTAGATATATTAAAGAAAATACTTTTTTTCTGAAACCGAAGCGAAAGTACTAACTATTTTCACGCCAAAAATGCACCGCTAAAGTTGCCTAGCCATACACGAAAACATTTATCTAAACGTTTTATTGAAAATTTTATTGAATATTAATATTTATAATTGTGTTTTTTACATTGAATATATTAATACTAGAATGTATGGGGTATCGTGACCCCGTGCCAGAGTGTCTGGTCGCGAATCTGGGAAACCAGGATCGATGCCGACCGACGCCAAATATTTCGAATTTTAAATGGCACAAAATTGATGCCTGTGATGCACTCTCTACGCCAGTAATGAGTGCCCGGGAGGTGACGCCTGGTAAACGCCCACACGGTACAAATATGTCATCATCTTTACCGAAATCTGTATACAAAACAGATTGGCACACCCAGCAATGGGTAATATGCCGTGATGATATATTTATATTTATTTATTTAATCCTAGAATATCTAAATGAATCTCCTTGAAATTATTAGCTTTACAAGATATTGCAAATGAACAGAAACGCACGCACCAAATGTAAAACTGACAGTAATTTATTGGTTTTCGTACATTTACTATTTTTTTTTCTGTCACTTTAGAAACGAGAGAAGCGTACTGCTAAATACTTATAGAAAATCAGATTGAATTATTAAATTTAAAATTAATTTTTATTATAATTAAAGGTTTCAGAAAACATTTAATACATGACTTGTCAGTAAAATGTCTGTACTTAACTCAGAGCTGTAGAATACTTCTCGCTAGTAATGTACCATTTTCCTGACTCTTAAGTAACTATTCTCTGTTTCGGAATTAGAAAGACACATTCTAGTACGCAAATTGATGCTAGAAGAGCTTCAATCTTATACGATTTTTTAACAACTAAATACACAACATATCTAGGCAACGGACAGAATAAAAACACAAATCACTGTTACCACCAACCTATTCTTAAATTTTAAATTGAATTTTGAATTTGAAAACAAAGCTAAAAATACAAACAAAAAACTATGCGAAATACAACAAAATATAAGAATAAGACACACAAGATTAACTCATAGTCATCTATTCACAAAATCAGACCCACCCATATGCACAGAATGCAACAAACAAATAACAATAAAAGCACATAATTGAAAAATGCTCTCTAAAAGTCTTAGACTGACCGACACATGGGAGAGAGTAACTCCCCAGGGTGAGATATTTAGCTGAAATTTTGTGTATTTATTGGAGGATATTAAATCTACGGATTACAGTCCAAATCAGTAAATTTAAATGTGTAATATTAGAAAAAATTAAGAAAGTTTGTAGAAGTTCCGGGATTATTGTTCGTATACCGGACAAAATGGTTACTAAGTAACAGTACAAATAGTATAGTGTTAGCGTTTGTGCTTGGTAATAAACAAAACTCGGAGAGACGGGTTCGGAATCATCCTGCAGCAAAATTTAATTTTTTCTTTTCAAAATAATTTTTATTATTAATATGTTTTTAATCTATTTTAGACTTTTAATAAAATATAAACATTATTTAAAGCATAAATTATACGTATTTTGTAAAATCTAAATCACATTGATTACAACATACAGTTAAATTATTACAATAAACACTTATCATAAAAAATAACGTGTCCATTTTATAAAATTTCAACAAAAAATTGAAATCATATTAACATTAAAAATTATTTTGAAAAATAAATATTATTTTTTTTTGTTTATTACTAGGCGCACACGTTACCACTATGCTATATTTTGCGGGATATGAATAACAATCCTGGAAATTCTGCAAATTTTCTTATTTTTTCCTGATATTATACATTTAAATTTAGAATATTTATTTGCGATCCAACCTAAATGTTTTAATCGTAGATATGGGTTTTAGGATCCAGGAGAAATTTATTTAAACGAAGAAAGAATTGTGAAAAATTCATAGACCTTGCTAGGAATCGAACCCAGAGCTTCCCAATCGCTAGTCGGGCGCTCTATCAATTGAGCCACGAGTACCCGTTGAAATCTATGAATCTTTCACAAGTCTTTTTTTGCAAATCGTAACGAGTACACTCTCACAATTTGAGAGATAAAAACTAAACGCTACCATTGCGTAGTAAATAATATATTATTGTGAATTTTAAGCCGTCACACACACTTTTAAACGAAGAAAGAATTGTGAAAAATTCATGGATCTCTCAAATTGTGAGAGTGTACTCGCTCAATTGGTAGAGCGCCCGACTAGCGATTGGGAGGCTCTGGGTTCGTTTTCTAGAGAGGTTCATGAATTTTTCACAATTCTCTCTACGTTTAAATAAATTTCTCCTGGATCCTAAAGCCCATATCTACGATTAAAACATTTAAATTTACTACTGTAATCCATAGAATTAGTATGCCCCAATAAGTACACGAATTTTCAACTTAATATCTTGCACTGGGGAGATACTATTCACAATTAACTGATTTCACATGTTAACCTGCTATGTGTCGGTCGGCCTAAGACACCCGGTATATATATATATATATATATATATATATATATATATATATATATATATATATATATATATATATATATATATGTGTGTGTGTGTGTAAATTTAAAATTTAGCGCCTTATTTAGTTTGTTTTATTCTGTCGTTGCTAACATGGTAACTATGAATTTGCGTAAACAAATATATGTTTTTGAATATCAGAGAAGACGTCAGGTACAAAGCATAATAAAAGGACTTTTATTCAATTCTATATTTTAGGTAATATTGTTCTAATTAATTTGTAATATTAATAAACTATATTTTAGCAATCGTATAATTGTCCACCTTATTTAAGAATGACATATATATATATATATATATATATATATATATATATATATATATATATATATATATATATATATATATATATATATATACCGGGGTATGAATAACTCCATAGTTAAATACCCAAAAAAAATTATAATAAAAAAGAAATTTCTTTTTAAAATTACGAAGAAACTATATAATAATAAATGCAAAAACAGTTTTGTAGTCAACATTTAATTGTAAACTATGCACTCTACAGTTTTTGCAGTAAAATGAAAAGGAGAGCCGACAGCTGGTATAATAATTCTCATATGTTTTATTCACAGCGGAGGTCATAGACAGAATAGTAATAATAATAATAATTATTCTAAAATAATCTGATAAAATAATGATTGGTTTTATTTTGATTATTCATATGGCCATAGTCATCATTTGTTATTTTATTAATTATACGTTCGTTTCATTCAAATGATAAATTGCAGTAACCATTCAAGTACTTGTAATATGAAATTTAATTAATTCATCAATTCACAAAACTATTGCAATATGGAACGTATATTATAATAAATAAATTAGCGCTATAATACAACTTTCAATAAACATAAATTGCTCTATTGATGTATGAAATAAAATAATGTAATAATACATCGCTCTCTCACGCTACTTGCACCAGAAAATTACTAATTAATTTTCACTCTATCGAGTTTTTTGTACATCATTTTAATAAATTACAACGCAATTTAGTTATCTATTTCGATGGCTTCGTAATGAAATATAATTTTCAAATCAGGCCGAGTATGCATTAATTATATATGCACAAAAGATAATTAAATTTAAAATATTATTGTAAAACATAATGAATTTTACGTGCATTGAGCAGAGGTACTGTGATTGACAACTAAATTATAAATTAGTGTGATTTCAATGCATGCATTATAGTTATATTGGAAGAGTTGATATTATTATTAATTAATGTGTTTTTGCTGCTAAACATTGCACAGATGGGCAGATGTCATACAAGTATATTATAATTATTTTCAGTGGGTTAAAAAACTTATTAATTGTCAAACGATATTAAAGGGAATATATTTGATTATACACAATTTGGATCTATATATTAACCAGTATTTAAGCATATTTATTTATTTATTTATTTATTTATTTATTTAAGTACACTACCCAACAGGCGTAGCCTAATAAGAGGGTAGGAAAAAATATACATAGAAATATAAAAACAAATAATGGTTACAAACAAAAATAATTAATAAAACAGTTAAACAGTTAAATTGCAGGTATGAAGTTTATTACATAATTCATTAAACGAAGAAGAGAATATATCAACTTCATCTGAATAAAGATTACTAATTTTACACATACGAATTATTGGTGAACACATATGAACATTAGTTCTAGCAGCAGGAATGTAGAAAGTATAGGACGAGCGGGTATTAAACACTGGCGCAAAGAAATTCAAGGAAGTTAGGCACATAGGATCATCAACGGTATTATGAACTAATTTGGAGATATGTACTATAGTATTAACACGTCTCCTAAAATGTAATGATTTGAAGTTAAAAATATTAAGCAAAGCTTCATAAGGAAGTTGATGATCGGGGTATGACCTCATAATCTTAAAATAAATGTATCTCAAAAACTTCTTTTGTACGCCTTCAATTAGCTTACTATGAATTTCATATTGTGGATCCCAAATTAGTGAACAGTATTCTAGTTTAGACCTTACTAGCGAGAAATAAAGTGAGAAAACTGCCTGAATATTATGAAATGTACGTGTATTACGGATAACAAATCCAAGTATTCTGTTAGCAGAGGATGTGATCGATTGTATGTGCGGTATGAAAGTCAATTTACAGTCAAATATTACACCAAGATCACAGATTGTTTCGCATTTATCTAGAATCTGATTGTTTAAACTATAATTAAAAGATATGGGAGTCTTTTTCCTTGTATATATCATAACCTTACATTTACTGACATTAAGATGAAGTTTATTTATTTGGCACCAAGTTTCTAATTTTTGTAGGTCGTTTTGAAGCAACAAACAATCTGAAGGATTTGATACACTACGAAAGATCTTAAGATCATCAGCAAACATTAAGATTTCACTTTTAAATATACATGAAAGATCATTGATGAAAAGTAAAAAGAGAAGGGGGCCA
>OY720450.1:11639048-11666548 GCA_963082715.1 Harpalus rubripes
AATTGTCTTGCCGTGTTTTAAATAACGTATTAGAGTAATTAAACAAATGTCACTAGCACGCAAGTTCTACGTTCGAATAGTTAAATAACAAAAGTTTAATTACTATACATGTCGGGTAAGTTATTAAAAATGTTCTATATATTTTAACTGCATGTCGAGTAAATTATGATATGTAGTTTGTTTGTTATTTATAACTTTTGTCAACGTTGGGTGAATTTTTATTTGGAAAACAAAATATTTGTTTCACTTACCAGTTTGTAGCCAAGGGCGATGGAAAAGTCTGAAACAATGAAAACAAATTTAATTATGATTCATTAGTTAATTTTGTTTTGAACATAATATAATATAAAACAAAGTTTCTTTTTACAAGTTTTAATAAAATTGTTATACATATTATATAGTTTGCGTTTCATCATTTTCTTGAAACTGAGTATTTGAAAAGGCTTGGAACATACAGGGTGTTGGGCGTAAGTCCGGCACCAAGAATATTTAGTTTATTTGGCGAGATACAAATAGTTATTTGTATATCAAAGCCGCGAAATCACCCTTTAGCGTACCGAGAAAAATTGTCGCCGAGGCCGCAAGACAATCTCGAGGGCGCTGAAGGATTTCGCGGACAAGGTGTACACAATATTTTTTTTATATTTTGCGTTCATAATGAAGTCATTACGATACGCAATTGCATATCGTAATGACCTTCATTTCGAAACGCAATTTTTTGTTTTAGACGGTTGGTACTAGATGACGTTTCTTTAATCCATTTTTACCTAATTTATTTTTAGTTAATTGACAATTCATTTTAATAATATAATGTCGATATTATTATTATTATTATTTTATTTAGGGAAGATTATTTACATGAAAATGTACAAATATAATCACAAATTGAGTAAGTAAATGTTAATATAATGTTCGAATTAGTCCACATAGATGGACCTAGTAGTACTAAAAATTTGTAGATTGAACGATAGAAAATTATTTTTAATTAATTTTAAAGCAAGTTTTAATTCAAATATAAGAAAAAATAAAAAATTTCTGTACACTGAGGCTGAAAGGGTTAAATTGTCAAACGTCAAAGCTGGAAGATAAGAAATTTCAATATAAGCTCAAAATTTCTTTTAATTAATCACTTTATTTAATGAATATAATAATAATAATAATAATAATAATAATAATAATAATAATAATAATAATAATAATACATATTGTCGTCTTACTTTGCATTTAAAAATAAGCAATCAAAACATTCTCTGTTACGCCTTTGACATTATTTTCTTTACACCATGTGTCAAAATTTGCAAAAATCTTTCTCATAAATCTCGCGCGATTTTTTAGGAAAGATTATTTACTTTAGTCTGAGCTATATTACGTAGCTCAGGCGGAGTGCAACTGATTTCATCTTCCATGATTACACTAAATTCACTTAAATTTGTTTGTAAATATTGAAATGACATGAACTTTCAAATAATAATTGAATGTGGTCAATTCAATTCAATGTTACCAACTACAACATTTCACTTACAAATTTGCCTAAATCAACTCGGTTTAATATTAACAGTTTTTTAAAAATATTTTTATATTTTGCGTTCATAATGAAGTCATTACGATACGCAATTGCGTATCGTAATGTCCTTCATTTCGATACGCAATTTTTTGTTTTAGACGGTTGGTACTAGATGACGTTTCTTTAACCCATTTTTACTTGATTTTTACCTAATTTATTTTTAGTTAATTGACAATTCATTTTAATAATATAATGTCGTTATTATTATTATTTTTTATTTAGGGAAGATTATTTACATGAAAATGTACAAATATAATCACAAATTGAGTAAGTAAATGTTAATATAATGTTCGAATTAGTCCACATAGATGGACCTAGTAGTACAAAAAATTTGTAGATTGAACCTTTGAACGATAGAAAATTATTTTTAATTAATTTTAAAGCAAGTTTTAATTCAAATATAAGAAAAAATAAAAATTTCCTATACACTGAGGCTGAAAGGGTTAAATTGTCAAACGTCAAAGCTGGAAGATAAGAAATTTCAATATAACCTCAAAATTTCTTTTACTTAATCACTTTATTTAATGAATATAATAATAATAATACATATTTTCGACTTACTTTGCATTTCAAAATAAGCAATCAAAACATTCTCTGTTACGCCTTTGACATTATTTTCTTTACACATGTGTCAAAATTTGCAAATTCTTTCTCATAAATCTCGCGCGATTTTTTAGGAAGTAGATTATTTCCTGTAGTCTGAGCTATATTACGTAGCTCAGGCGGAGTGCAACTGATTTCATCTTCCATGATTACACTAAATTCACTTAAATTTGTTCGTAAATATTGAAATGACATGAACTTTCAAATAATTGAATGTGGTCAATTCAATGTTACCAACTACAACATTTCACTTACAAATTTCCCTAAATCAACTCGGTTTAATATTAACAGTTTTTTTAAAATATTTTAGTTTGTAGAAGGTGCAAAATATAAAAAATAGTATAAAGAACTCATTTTATAAGACTTTTTTTCGCACTTGTCAATTAGAAAACTCGCTAACGCTCGTTTTCTAAATTTTGACGCGTGCGAAAAAAACATGTCTTATAAAACACGTTCTTTAATATACTATTTAGTTTGTAGAAGGTGCAAAATATAAAAAATAGTATAAAGAACTCATTTTATAAGACTTTCTTTCGCACTTGTCAATTAGAAAACTCGCTAACGCTCGTTTTCTAAATTTTGACGCGTGCGAAAAAAACATGTCTTATAAAACACGTTCTTTAATATACTATTGTGCAACCGTAAAAAATATATAATTACAAATTTTATTAATTTTAAAGAGTTTCATTGTAAATAGAAAGTTAGCTTTCAAGGTGGCTATGGGATAAACATTTGATAAACAAAACTATGCAATTCTCAAGTGTCAAAGTGATTGTTTACATAATTTCGTGGCCACTACCATGACAACGGCCGCGAAATGAATTTTGCGGCCGTTGCCATAACAGTCGCGAAATTTAATTTCGCAGCCTGTATTGCGGCTGCGAAATGCTAATTTCGCGTCCGGTTGCACAAAAAAATGTTAATAAACAAACTTAAACTAGACAAAGGGGCTCATAAGATGATCATAGTAAGAATTTTGTATAACTTCCAGTTGTAGCGGAAATGGGTACAAGTTTGAATCTAGCATAGGGAATCGGTATTTTTATATTTTTTTCCAGAATGTAAATAAAATTGTGGAACATCTTCATTAAAACGACATTTGCAAGCTAAACATTTTAAAGTTTACGAAAAATTAATTAGAAACACAGAAACACAAAATTTGAAGTCCTAATCATTAATTTTAAGACAACTGTAGATGGTTAAACTATCGCACAAAAGCCCAATATTCTCGGGACATTCTAGTATATATTATAATAATGAATGGATTTTTTAAACCTCTTAATATCTCGGAGAAAAATAAAGTTTCAAAATGTGCCAAAACCGAATGTTATTTAAATGGGTAAAATCAAGTGCATTTAGGTACGGTTAAATATTAAAATTGAGCGGAATCATTGCCAATATAATTTTATTTATTTATTTGGAACCACTTTAGGGGCGACCCGGTTAAAATTCGACTTACCCCCTTTTAAGGTCCACCATAATACACATACTATAAATAGTTTATGTGAATTTATATGTTATACTTTTAATTACCTCTCGGTATTGTATTCATGCTAAAAATCGCATATCCAGATTTTAATGAATAAGCACGTTTTAAGGTCCCTAGAATCCGATTATAACATTTTTACGATGATGTCCGTATGTGTGTGTGCGTGTGTGTGTGTGTGTGTGTGTGTGTGTGTGTGTGTGTGTGTGTGTGTGGATGTGTGTGTGGATGTGTGTGTGTGTGTGTGTGTGTGTGTGGATGTTGGATTCACTATATATCAAATACTATAAGACTTAAGACATTTTTAAAAGTCTATATTTTAAAGTATATTATTGATGTTGTTATAAAACATAAGGAACTATATGAAAATGAAATGCACTCTTGAAGAACTTCTTGATTTTTCCCGAAGATTATTTCAGCCTGTATTCGGGGGAGCCACTTCCAAGAGCTGGCAGCACTAAAGACAGACTTATAGGGAAAACGTTGAATTTTACACTTGTAGTCGTTGTAGTTTGATGCTTTGTTTTAGGAAATATTCTGTTATTTTTGATTAAATTCAGAATGTTTATTACAATGACGGATGTATACATTTGTTTAAACGGTGCTGTGCGGCTCATAACCGAAAGAGAAGCAGTGTATTAAGGTAAAATGAAATACAAATTCGTGGTTATCTTGCTTGTTAACTCATTTATTTTTAGTTATAGACACATTATTTTATACGGATATGAAGACAATGGGGCACCTAACTCTATCGTGGTAATAATAACACAAATGTCGTGTACAAATGTGTGTGCAGCTGTAAAGCAGGACATGGAGAAAAGTGGAAGAGACCAAACTATTGGATTTAAAATTCATTATAGTTACATAATTATAAGTTAATTTTTGTCAATAAATTGTAATATTAAGAGGAAATATCACTTGATAACAATTACCTCACTCATGTTGTGTTATAATTATAAATGTATTACATTTACTGGTTGACCATTTTTTAGGCAAGTTGTAAATAAAATTACAAATAAAAAATATCATTGCTTTATTATTATATTTAAAAAGGTAATTGTATTTTGTTTGATTAAAAAACCATCTACATGTATTATGCTTTGCACGTCCTCCTCTTGCTGGCTCGATTTCTGGCATTTTTAGCGTTTCTTCTTCTCTATCTTTCCTATAAACAATATAAAATAAATGTAGTTATAATGTTAAAGAACAATAATTACTACAACTTACACGTAAGTAACCTCTCTATTTTTCTTCTCTGTACCAGAGGTTCTGGTTACGGTAATTTTTGCCATGGAATAGCATTTTTTAAATGTTTTTCTTCTAATGACTATAAAAACAATCTAATAATGAATTGAAGCATAAATTTATATAAATACTTACATGGAATTAAATTGCGAGACAATTTTTTTTGTGAATAAACGCTATTGAATGGTAATATGTTCTTGATTTTTAAAGCGATTTTCCATTTATTTTTTAATATTTCAGTTTTTGGAAAATAATGAACGGATATGTCTTTACTTGCATAATTATTGCACTACGACCTATATGTTTTATTTTGCCACCAGATGTCAGCTATTTTGTTGGCTCTTGCCAATAAAGTATTTTTTCTTCAAGCGTATTATAATATTCTTATTATGCTACTGTACACACACTATAGAAGATATTCATTGTCTTACCAGTACAAAAATGTTGTTATTGTTGTACTAGTAAAAAAAATGTTAGTGTCTTAGTTCACCCCTGCCGGCGGCAGTCGTCACAGCAACACAGATTATATTGAAAATTGTTATTTGACAGTAGAATCGTTTTTGTTTTGTAGTGTACACAGCCAGCTTTGACTGAAATTGTAAACACTACAATTAAAAAAATTCAAAAAAGATGTCAAAAAAATCTTTGAAACACGAAGAAAAAATAGTATATGTCATTCGGAGTAGAACGCCCTTTTTGTATTTTACCCAGCTTGCCTACTCTCGGCTAACGCCTCGGCCGCAATAGCTGGGTTCAACACAAAAAGACCGCTTTCTACTCCTAATAAAAAAATATACTATTGTTGTTTCTTGATTTTTTATAAAATACTTCATTTTTACTAAAAGATAATACAAAATCTAGTTTATATTACATGAAAATATATGTATAAAGTTATAAAGTAAACAACTACGAGTATTCAATTCAAAGAAGTGAAACAAATCAATCAAATTACTGTAATCTCATTCGATTTCCATTTTCCTTTAAAATTCAATCAGTTTAAAACGCCTTATCTGCTTTCAACAAAAACAATTTGATAGAGATATATCGCCGGTTGTTTAATATTTAAAAAGCTGGGAATAAATTATTCAAGAACGATAATTACCCACCACCCCTTTGCAGAGCAATACTGCCCAACCAATTACACTACTCTATAGTTTCCTGCACGCAAATTGCACGTTGATACAAGTTCCTATACACACGAACATACACAGACACGAATACGAACCTGGAAACACACGTGGAATACGAGTTAGGGTATAACATGTCTCAACGAAAATATACACCTAATGGCACGAAATAAGTTGTTGCTTGCTAAAACACGAATTATGGTGTCGGAGTTTTTCATGTTTTCTTTTTGTTCTTTTTTATTTTTGAGTGAAGCAGGAAGCAGGAATTAAACTTTTGCCAGGGAGAATTTTTTGTGCATGAGTATTTTTTTTATTTAATGGAGCATAAAGCAAAAGTGTAGAGATATTTTTTAATTGGTGGTAGAATTATTTTTTATTTGAAATTGAACTAGAAGTTTTCCAATTGTATTTCAGATATAGTCAAATTTATTTCAGAAAGTGTTACCTGTAATTCAGAATAGTCAATTTAATTTCAGAGAGCGTCACATGTAATTCAGAATAATCAATTTAATTTCTGAGTGCGCGTAATTTAGAATATTCAGTTTAATAAATTAAAAAAAATATTCTGATTTTCTGAATTACATTTGACGAGTTCTGAAATTAAAATGACTATTCTGAATTTAATTTGACGATTTCTGATATTAAATATATTATTCTGAATTACAAGTAGAAATGGTGAAGTATATACTTTTGTACTGTTATTGTCCTTTAGTGTTGTAACTTATCTAGATAACTTCATCTAGATAAATTGTCTAGATAATATAGTTTTATCTATTATCGTATCTAGATAATTTTCTTCGAAGTTATCTATTATCTTATCTAAATAAAAATAAAATAATCATTATCTATTTTTTGAAAATCATCTAGAATTAAATAAAGCTGCGCAAACGTACAACTGTAATATTGGTAGAATTCTGAGAAAATTTTGAAAATTTACCAAACCTTAATCTATATATATATGAGTACTTTTTTTTGTCAAGATGTCAAGAACGTACGATTTTGTAAATTCTTTAGTTTCATTATTAGGTAATGGACATATTTGCACAGAATTCCATTATTTATTTAGTGTGAAATTTTGTTAAATACATTATATTAATACACATTAAATTACTATAAAAGAATTTTTCTAAATATGCAAAATAATTTATTAT
Source organism: Harpalus rubripes (assembly GCA_963082715.1). Lineage (NCBI taxonomy): Eukaryota > Metazoa > Arthropoda > Insecta > Coleoptera > Carabidae > Harpalus > Harpalus rubripes. Next base: position 11,646,225 of record OY720450.1, read on the forward strand.
TCCGTCCTATATCTACTATAACATCCTATGTATATTTTAAACAAATTATCTAAAAAGTATCTAGATAATAGTCAATTATCTATTATCTAGATAAAAAAAATGTTAGTTATCTTTATCTTTATCTAGATAAAAAATAGAAGTATCTATTGCAACACTATTTATGTACTACTTTTATTTACCCAAATCCTGAAACTATTAAAGATTCGTCCTAAGCTTAAATAAAGATAAAATTGTATTATAATTTTATTAAAATATTTGAGTATTTCAAACTAATATTTAATTTATCAAGTAAGGGTCGGTATTTCCATCTCCGGATAAAGTTCGGGATAACTATCCGTCAGATAAATGATTAAATATCGCATCGAAATAAAAGCATAAATGATGGAAATTATATTGAATGTCATTTTTGATGCGATATTGTTCATTTATCCGATAGATAAGTTATCCAACACTTTATCCGAAGATGGAAATACCAGCCCTAAGTGTATTAATTTTTTATTATATCGGCTCAATGGTCGGGGTATGATTCTTGCTTTGGGTGCGAGAGGTCCCAGGTTCAAATCCCGGTTGAGCCCAATTTTAATTTAATAAATATTTAAATTTAACTTTCATATACAGAGCTAGTTAGATTCTAGATATAAAGCGATGGTGGTGTAATGGTCAGCATAGTTGCCTTCCAAGCAGTTGATCCGGGTTCGATTCCCGGCCATCGCACTCGTTTTACAATCTAGATAAAATTATCTGAAGATGATTTTGGATGAAATAGATATATTGTTACCTCTCGCTATAACTCGCATATACAGATTTTAGTAAATAAGCACATATTAAGGTCCCTAGAATCCGGAATCCGATTATAACATTTTTACGATGATGTCCATGCGTGTTTGTGTGTGTGCGTCTCTGTGTGTGTGTGTGTGTGTGTGTGTGTGTGTGTGCGTGCGTGCGTGCATGTGTGTGTGTGTGCGTGCGTGCGTGCGTGCGTGCGTGCGTGCGTGCGTGCGTGCGTGCGTGCGTGTGTGTGTGTGTGGATGTGGATGTGTGTGTGGATGTTGAACCCACGATTTCTTAAATACTATAACACTTAAGACGTTTATAACTATGGATTCCTCAATTTAACAATAATTGGAAGAGTTGATTAAGTTTTGGTAACAATTGGACAACCGGAAGTAGTAGTTACAAGAAAAAAATCATCTAAATATTATTTATCGAAAATTTAGTAAATACTTATATATATATTAAAGAACGTTAAATTCTTTATTCGATAAATATAAATTCATTATTATATCTTCCATAGATTTATAGATAAAGAAATGCATATACAAAATTTGATGTAAAAAATCTCACATCAAACTACTTCAAGGCAAGAAATTCAATCGTTTGTAATTGACACATAAATGTCACTGACAATAGTATATTACTAACCGAGGTGGAAAGTGTTTCATTGTCGAGGGCAAAGATAGTTAACCAAGGCGCGAAGCGCCGAGGTTAACTATAGCCCGAGACAATGAAACTTTTCACCGAGGTTTGTATACTATTTTATTCACAATCTGAAATAAAAAATTAATATTTGATATTTAAATAATAATAACCTAACATAAATAAACGAATGGTCTGAGATTGTTCATTTGTCACATGAACTGTCACTTTGATTTCTAACCTTAAATACTGATTTCATTCATTACTTGTATTATTTACAAGTTTATTCCATATTTTTATTATATAAATTGTAAAGATGCTTTGTTTATATGTAAATAGCCATCATTGATACGCATTGATCTCTCAAAGCGGGGGGCAGCTATTTCCCGCCTTGAGGTTGGAAAGTATAGCGTGAGTATAGCTGAGTTTGGAAAGTGTCAACTTTCCAACCCCAGCTATTTTCACGTTATACTTTCCAACCTCTTGGAATATGAGGTTAACAATAACTAATTTCCCAACTTTTTAAAAGTCAGAAATCGTCATATTACTAACCGATTGTGAATAAAAATATTTGTATGCCACTGTCAAAAATAGTTGTACATCAACAACGCAAAAGAAAATACGTAAAAAAGAATATAAAAGGAATTTGCGAAAAAATGACGAATATAAAGAAAAAGAAAAGGAAAGTAGAAAAAGAAAATTTCACGATATTGAATATAAAGAAAATGTATGCATTGTACATAATTTATATTAAAATATCCCATAGATTTTGCAAATATATGTGATAATTATTTTGTAGTGAGACATAAATATATGTATATTTAAAAATATGTTTTGTTTTATGCGTACAACAAGGTAAAATATCTGGCGAGAGGTTATGTGCTGGCCACATCAGATTTTTTATATAGCAATGGTCAGCATAGTTGCCTTCCAAGCAGTTGATCCGGGTTCGATTCCTGGCTATCGCACTCGTTTTACACTCTCGACAACATAATTTAATAAAGTTATGTTAAAATGGAAAAATCATTTGTGTTTAGAAGCAAAGAAAGCAGAGAACTAGCCAATTTGGAGATTTTGAATTACTTCTCATAATTTGAAAAGTCCATAAAACATAGATTAATCGATAACAATAAATTTAAATAAAAATCCCTAGGCAATACCCATTCGTATTCATAAGAAAAAAGATTGGATTTTCAAATAATTCTATGGCATTTGATTCGGAGAACAAGGGTTGTCGTGTAGCACTTTCCTCGGATGGCTTCCACTTTTTCGCCACATCGGCGTGTAATATAGGTATTTTTTCATGACACCCTTCTACGTTATTGGCAGGATGAATTTCACATCGGGCACTATATTGAGATCTCAACCCCACATTCTTATATTTGATTTCATGTCACTCGTACCGGGATATCTGCGCCAATATATTTCCCTGTGCATACGAACTTCACATATATTTCCTCCGGTCTAGCCTTAGCCTTTTATTTGTTTTGCCAGATACTATGCTACCTCGCGTATAAATGAAATTTCCTATGAAATGAAATCCCCATATGGGTATGAGGGTTTATGATACAATTTCAATTTAAAATGTGTGATTACGTTTGGCGCCCGAGGAGGGATATATTCGATTCCACAATTTTATATCAAATTCTAAATTCAGCTTAATAAGAATACGAACTATGCTCACATTTCTAGTAAGTGAAACATGAGTACGTAGAGATTGAGACATTATTTATTCATAATCATTACAGTAATATGTCGATTCCTAACCTTTTAGATATTGAGAAATACATCATTCTTAACTGTAATGACAATCTCTTGGATGGGAAATAACAGATTTTACTTCCACCCCACGGGTTGGAAATTTTTATACAGGGGTTGCCTAGCAACATTACTATAGATACCTATGATAAAGTAGACTACACGGGCCACTTTTACAATTGATGGATAAACTATGGTATAGGCGATGTGCACATTTTGAGCGTCAGCGCCTCTAACGGCTACTTTGACATTTTTGGTTACCGAATCAATTTTGAGATTTCAAGAAAGTGATACAATTGAATGTAAATTATTATTTTGTAACAAAACATCAACAAAGATAATCCTATGCAATAAGTATTTCATATAATTTAGGCCAGAGAGTTGCATCCTAGTTTCATAAAATTTCTAGTATTTTGACGTGTTTACAACAGATTAACTCAGGGGTCCCCAACCTATGGCCCGCGGTAATTTTTGAGCTGAACTTTATACTTATTAGTGCAATTTTTTTAGTAAATTTTGATTAATATTAAAGATCAACTTGTTCAAAATCATTTTCCATACTGAAATAATTTGTCGAAAACTTTGTCTAGTTACAATTTCTTTATTGAAGATCATGTTCAAAATATTATATTATTGTAGGAAGGGGTCAATTATTTTAAAATAATTGACAAATATTTTCATCTAATGATATGTTGAAGATACTATATAAAATATGAAAATTTGATTAAATTTTGTGTATAGGCGATGTGCACATTTTGAACGTCAGCGCCTCTAACGGCTACTTTGGCGTCTTTGGGTACCTAATAAATTTTGACATTTCGAGAAAGTGATACAATTTACAATTTTATTTTGAGTTTTTACTGTTGTATATGAATATTATACGTCATAGTATATTGAAATGAATAAAGAAATTATTTAAAATGTTATATGTGAATCAAAAAAGTCAAAATACCAGCGAAGGTACTGTGACAGAAAATATAATTTTTCTCATAATATATGTGATTTCTGTAAACCATTTTATCATACTTAGTTTTATATTATAATTTATAATATTAGTTAAATATTATAAAATGCAGAATACATGAAAATTGCGATTAAAGAGTTGGAAAACTTGGATGATTGGAAAGAAGAAAGTTTCTGCATATCACGATATCAGTGGATGATGTTAGCATCTTTCTTTTATATTCGCAATAATTGACGAATATTCTTCATTGAAAATATATCAGGCTGTAAGTGGAATCAGTTGCACAAGCTCGAAATGGAGAATACACGAAAAATACGAACCATGTGAATTTTTACTTTTAACATTAACATTACATGTACAAAATATATAATAAATAGACTAATTATGTCAAAAATAGACTTTTTATACGATACAACTGCAAGTATTATACAATTTTAAGATAATTTTCTGCTTCTTTTATTATATTTTGTTCAAATCTTAACTTAAGAAACACATTTTTATATAATTCATTGTTTCAATCATACGACCATTGTTTGAATTTTATTCATACGATAAGTATCTTTTACAAGGAGAAAATATATAAACCTAAAAGAATTCTTCATGTAAGTAGAAGATATCTGTTGAAAAGTTATTTTCTTACGCACATATTCCTCATATAATATTCTACGAAATTTATAAAATTTCTTACTTCAATTGGTAATTTTGTCAGAATTATTACATCTTCCACTGCATCACATAATATTTGACATCCTATCATTCGCATTCATTGCAAACATTTTATAAAATAGATATTTTAAAATTATTCTGACATAAAACATAACCTTGTTATGTTTCAATGAGTAACCACTTTTGTCATTTTTGTCCGCTGTCGGCGCTGACTACTTTTGTGCACACCGCCTATAGCTATCGGAGGTATAACTTTATCCTAGCAACTATACCTTCGATAAACAAGACTGTATTTTACAATGCATTTTTATCTATCAGATAATTATACGTTAAATCACTTTAAGTTGGTATTGATACAATAAAATTATCTTCTTGTTAGACTAATTTTCTTCAATATTGTTATTATTTCTGCCTTCTGATTTCCATTTTTCACGATGTTAGATGATATAAACGATGTTTTTGATTCTGAGAGTGATGATGAAATACTTTATAGACATCTGTCAAACGTATGAATAACAACACATCGTTTGTGTGTGGTTTGTGTTTACGTGGTAACCATAAGAACCAGGGATAAAGTTATCCAACGTTTATACGACCGATTTCCATGGGATAAGAAATATTGGTGTTTATTCTATCTGAGGTTTATCCGAGGTTTGTAAAATACAATTTCCAATTTTATACCTGGTATAGCGTTATACGAGGTTTATCTAATGATTGTAAAAGTGGCCCTAAACAAATTTTAATAGAACTGTCAAAAATATTGATAAAATTAAAGGATATAACTCATTGATTTATTTTGAAAATTATTGTCTAAAAAAGAGGATGATTGTGAATAAAATAGTATACAGAGTGTCCAGGATATCTTTTCCAACATGGGGATCACGAGAACTAAAAGAGATACGAAGTCGATTAAATTAGATAATAGAAAAAATCTGATGTGGCCAGCACATTACCTTCCGTCAGTTCTATGTATTTTGTACAAATTTCATACAGATTTCCTTGCAAAAGATTCTATTTCTTATAGATTACCTTCCGGCAGTTGTGTGTATTTTATACAAATTCCATACAGAAAATTTCTAGCAAAAGATCCTATATTTCCAATAAAATAAACACACTGTGTCAATTTCACTTGACATTGACATCTTTCAATCAGAATTTCTTACCTCCCGCCTCCCGTTACCCTTGTTAAGGGAGGTATTAAGGTCCCTAGAATCCAATTTTAACATTTTCACGATGATGTCTGTGTGTATGTGTGGATCCTCCACTCTAACTCAACTACTATCATTCAGAAAATTTTGAAATCTTTCTTCGAAAAATACATTTAAATGTTATTTTTTCGAGATTAATGTTATTATAAAAATTAAAGATTATTAAATTTTCTATAGATTTGCATTAATACTTTTTCTATATATTTTACGGATAAATTTATAAACTTATCTATAATTTAAATCCCAGAGCCTACGCTTTAAACAAACAAAACGCAGTTATTCAAATGTATGTAACTGACACATAAATGTCACTATCAAAGAACTAATCATCTCAAAATAATATTAGTAACGTTTTAAAAAGGAAAAAGTAAATAGAAGAATAGAAAAGGAATTCAATAAAGTTTCCATCATAAGTAAATAGGAAGGTATGTATTTAGATTAATAAAAATTAACGATCGCAAAAATAAGCTAATCCTCATTTTTGGATTAGTGAATTCTATTCTATTAAATATATATATATATATATATATATATATATATATATATATATATATATATATATATATATATATATATATATATATATATATATATATATTTTATTATAGTTCCGGTGGCTCAATGGTTAGAGCAACGCCTCATGTCATGAGTGCCCTCGGGGCTCTAGGTTCGAATCCCACTAAGGCATGGATGTGTGTGAATGTGAATCCACTCTGCAATTGGGATTTAATCCTGTTAAGGGTTTTAAAAAAAGGTAGTTACTTGGATTAGATTAGACTATATTTTAAGAAATAAACTGTCAAAATGAGAGTAAAATTCGCTAATCCAAAAAAATTAATCTTTTTTGTGACTCGGGCTGTAAATGGCGGGAGGTATTGTGTTGGCCACACCAGATTTTTTTCTAGTACATTACTAGTCTGACAGACAACTCAAATATTTTGAGAAACAAAATACTAGTATTTTTTGTCAAATACACTAGTAAATACTAGTTCCCAACTTGTACCTAGTATTTTACACTTGTATATTTCAGAAACAAAAACTACTAAACTTCACTAGTATTACTATTGTAGGGACTAGTAATACTAGTCCCGTATTTTTTGAGAAACAGGCCCCAGAAAGATAAAAATGTTCCTTTCCCTTTTATTTTTTCTCGTATAAATTTCTTCTTGAAGTACCAATTTGAACTGAAATTTACTTATGTAATTTTCAAGAAACCATGAGGGTGCAGTGTATAACAGAGTTCAGATACTTATTCTGGCATGTGCAAAGTACATGGTCTCCTGCTTTTTAAGAAGGAAGGGGCCATAATGAGCTGTCGTCTTTTACAGGCCGTAAAACCTTCCGAGATTCTTTTGGTTGGCACGAGCATTTTGATTAATATTTTAGTCAGTTTACGATATGAATATTTAACACTAATCCCGCCAGTGCCTTGACAAAAATGAGAAAAAAATCCTAGTCATTACGCCCTGCTTCTTTTCGTAATTAATATGCACGCTTTGTAATTACTGAATAAAATATAAAGTTGGACATAAAAACGTAATTTGCACTGAACTCATAAGTCACTCCAAGTAAGATATCTACTTTTAAATTATTTTTAATGGCGCTTTTTTATACATAAATTTTTTAAGAAACGACCTCTCTAAATGAAAGCGAAAGAGGTTTCCTACATAAAGCACAACTTAAAAATTTATATTTAGTTTAAAAATTTTAAAATGAAGAGTAACCAAAATTATATAAACTTTTGGTTAATATTTTGCGCCTTTTACACACAGATTCCCAAAGTTTTAAAAGTACACATTAAAATTTGATATTTAAATATTTAACGTGGATGTTAACACTAATTTTAAGATGACTTGAAAATCTAGAACTTTGACTCATCGCTTTATGGATCTTTTTGTCATTCATAACACATTTACGGGCCTATTCTGTAACTCAGTCGTTAATAGGCTACTTGCGTGGTACTGAAAATCTGATATCTATCACTAAATACGTACAGTAAAGTTGAAAACGCATGTAAAAATTTAATTTAATTTTTAAAAAATTATGAGCCAAGCTCATAAGCTTTTACTAATTATTAGTAGCACTACTAATGATTGCAACTACCAACTACTCACTATTAAATTATTTGCGCTCATAAAGTAAAACTAGTGCAAGTATAACTTAGTAGTATCTAATAAAAGAGAGATTTAGTAGTGATAATTAGTAGCACCAAAGGCTATTTTAAGTACTATTACCATCAATGGAAGGATTGTCGTGATAATAATTTTAAAAAATAAATGGATAGAAATATACGTGAGTTAAGAGAAAATCACTTGCCGAAAAAATATATATACAGAAAAACATACAGAAAATGAATTTAGGAAAATATACAAATATTAATTACATAGTTTTTCTGACTATCATATTGCAAACAATACTTGTAATATTCTTATGTTGATTACAATAATGGATATTTACAGTCCAAGAGCATTGATAACGACTATGCTAACATATTTATTTCTGTATATATCTATTTCTTTCATTCAACGTTTTCATTAATAGTACAGGGTTGTCATATATACTTTACTACTAGTTAAAATAAGCTATACCTTGTTCCATTTAGCTATTCAGTATTGCGGACCATAAGAAATAGTTTTGACCTCTCTGATTGGCTGAATTTAGAGACGAGAGACAAGTTTACCCAATGTAATTTCGGCTACTTCAGATTTGCGCTGTTGCCAATGCCATCTACTGAATGGCTTAAATGGAACAGAGCATAGTAGTGGATTTATGAGCACCAGTATCACTAATATTATATTAATCTATTTTAGTAAGTAACTCCTAGTTGTAAAATTTAGTGAAAGGTTATGAGCTCGGCTCAATATGTTTTTTAATAAATTAAGATTTTTTTGACGTCATTATTTTGAACTGGAGAAAGGGATACATATTTAAGAATGTAACCTGTAGATGGCGAGCGAGTGCGAGTTTTAATTTGATTTTGACATTAGTTCATTTTTCTGTCACTGTCTCTCTTCTTTATTATTTACAATTTGTGTGGTTTCTGTTACTTTTATTACATATTTCGATTTGTTAAGCAGGATTTTGAAGGATTTTAACTTAGCTTATACTCGTACAAGATTAAAATGACAAACGAAAATATGAACCTCCAAATTATTAACTCAAACAGATGATATGTTTAAATTACACGGACATGCCGTTGCTATTGAACGTACTGATGTTATTGCTTTACGGCCATTAATTGGTACAGCGTAATTCTACGTCATACATGGCGGTAATTTAAATATGAAATTTTCATTATTTTTTTTCTGGCCAATTAATGAAAATTTTGCCAAAAGAAAAAATGTGGGTAGCAAGTTTTTATCGTCTCTTCAAAAATATTAAATAAAAAATGGCACGCAAGTAGCCCATTTTAACCAATCAAGTATGTTGATATATAACAAAAAATTGGATTTTTAGTTGTCAAATCAATATCTATTGGATAAAATTTTTAACCAATCGTTAATAATTAACGACTGAGTTATAGAATTGGCCCGTTAAAATATTTTGGAAATTTGTTCACATTTAAAAAGAAGTAATATTTAATTTGTCGATTGAGTGTATCATGTTATTAATATGTCGGCTCAATGGTCTAGGGTCTACGGGTATGATTCCCGCTTTGGGTGCGAGAGGTCCCGGGTTCAAATCCCGGTTGAGCCCAATATTAATTTAATAAATATTTAAATTTAAGTTTCAAATAAGAACCTACTCAGTTTCTAGATATAAGGCGATGGTGGTGTAATGGTCAGCATAGTTGCCTTCCAAGCAGTTGATCCGGGTTCGATTCCCGGCCATCGCACTTGTTTTACACTCCAGATAACATTATCTGAAGATGGTCTTGGAAGAGATAAATACTATGATTATATAGCGATGGTGGTGTAATAGTCGGCATAGTTGCCTTCCAAGCAGTTGATCCGGGTTCCATTCCCGGTCATCGCACTTGTTTTACACTCTAGATAACACTATTATTTGAGGTTTTGATGAAGCTTTTGGATGAGATAGATATTTATTCTATATAGCGATGGTGGTGTAATGGTCAGCATAATTGCCTTCAAAGCAGTTGATGCGGGTTCGTTTCCTGGCCATCGCACTTGTTTCACAATCTAGATAACATTATTTGAAGAGGCTCTTCGATGAGATAGATATTTTCCCATATAAAGCGATAGTGGTTTAATGGAAATAGAACAATAGAAAAGGAATTCAAAACAGTTTTCAGCATAAGTAAATATGTAGGTATGTATTTAGGTTAATAAAAATTAACGATTCACAAAAATGTTTAAGCTAATTCTCATTTTTGAATTAGTGAATTATATTCTATCCCAGTATTTAAAATTTAATCTTCATTTTATTATATCTCCGGTGGCTCAATGTTTAGAGCAACGCCTCATAAGTCATGAGTGCGCTCGGAGCTCTGGGTTCGAATCCCACTAAAGCAGGGATGTATGTGAATGTGAATGTGAACCTGCTCTGTGATTGAAATTTAATCCTGTTGAGGGGTTTAAAAAAAGGTAGTTACTTGGATTAGATTAGACTATATTTTAAGAACTGTCAAAATTATGGTGCTATTCTGTAACTTTGCTCTGTAAGACTGTAACTCTATACACTCTATAAGCTATAGCTCTGTAAGCTGTTTACAGAGTGGTAAAATTACCTATTCTGTAACTTCCTCTATAACAAGTCTCGCTACAGAGTTATTCTTATAGAATGCCTAACTTCATTCCTGTTTGGCTGTCAAATATGCTACTGTATATTTGACAGTAATTTTGTAGGCATTCTAAAAAGTATGAAATAGAAACGATTGTTATATAAATAATACACTATAAAATGGTAGTTATTCCATAATATATATATATATATATATATATATATATATATATATATATATATATATATATATATATATATATGTAGTTGAATAAGCAATAGATTCCATCACGATTTTTTCATTATTATTAATTTCTTTAAATACATCAGATTTACACATATGTAATATATAGGTTTATGATTAAAAGAAATATATAATTATTGAATCAAAATTCAAAATATGTTATGTTTTGATTTTTGCAGGTAATAATTTTTTTGTCATTGTTGTAATCAATGCTTGTCAAAAAATATCTCCTGCGTTTTTTGTAATCTATTCTCCTCGCTAGTGGGATCTATTAATATTAATTATGCAGTCTTCATTTAATAACTGAATTATTCTATGAAACTGTGAACATTTCTCTACCATTACTTTGTACTCGTACAAGTAGTAGTTTTCTTCAAATTATCTTGTTTGGCGGAAACTGCCCTTGTCTTTAGCTTTGAATCAATAATTATGACAAATTCTTAAGTATAGCTATTTGAAATTATTTAACTTTATATTAACGAAAAAGAAAGTCACTTTAATTAAAGTTTTACAATGAGTTTGTTTAAAAACATTTCTTGGTTAGTAATGTAATTCATTATTTGGTACACTATCCTGAATGGATTTTGATAAGTCTGGAAAAATCTTCTCTATTTTCATGCTAAAATATTTTTTTAAAGATAAATTTCTATAAGAATTCGTTGGATGTATAAAAAATATATTTTTGGTTTCAATATGCTCTGTAAATACTTTACAGTCAAAATTTTGGCGCTGTAAGATTTATAGAAATTTCTATAACTCTGTAGCGCTTACAGTACTGTAACTTGGTTACAGAGTAGCAATGTGCTTACATCCTGTAACGTTGGTTACTTGCAGAGACTATAGAGCTGATAGAACGGTACAGAGTAGCACCATTAGAGTAAAATTCGCTAATCTAAAAATAAGGATTAACTTAATCTTTTTTGTTACTCGGGCTGTAAATGGCGGGAGGTATTGTGTTAACCACACCAGATTTTTATTATTTTGTTACACGCTAGTTTTCCTTCCTTGCTTGCTTATTGACTAAATCTAGTTGTTTATAATACGTATGTCCCTACCGGAATCGAACGTTATGGGCCATAACCAGGGCTGGACTGGGAACATGTTTAGTATCGGGAAATCCGGATGGGGTCGGGCCAGGCCAGTCATTTGAACCGATTTTTTAAAAATAATTTTAATCATTATAATATTTTGTTTAATAATTTACTTTTTCACTCCCGCTACCCTTGGTAAGGCCCTTAGAACCCAATTTTAACATTTTCACGTTGATGTCTGTGTGTTTGTGTGTATGGATCTTCCACGTTAACTCAAATACTATCATTCAGAAAATTTTGAAACCTTGTATTACTACCTTATTTTAATATGAAAAGAAGCCATTAGATTTTGGTGTAAATCAAATAACCGGAAAGGGCACTTTATTGAAAGCTTAAAATAGATTTTCTTCGAAAAATACCTTTAAGTGTTATTTTTTCGCAATTTATATTATGAAAATTAAAGATTATTGAATTTTCTATAGGTTTGCAATAATACTTTTTACATATTTTATGAATAAATTTATAAAATAATATATAATTTAAATCCCGGAGCCTAGATTAAAACAAAACTCCTTCGTTACATAGTTCAGAACTCCAATATACATAACTGTTAGATAACTGTCACCGTCAAAATACTGATCATTTCGAAGTATTAGTGGTAACGTTTTGAAAAGAAAATAGTAAACTGAACATTAGTTATATGGAAAAGAACTAAATATAGTTTCCAACATGAGTAAATGTGTAAGTACCTATGTATTTAAATTAATAAAAATTAAATGGCGAGAGGTATTGTGTTGGCCACATCAGATTTTTTCTTTCAAAACGTCTATGCATATTTGATATTCCTTAATATATCTTTTTCATATAACATAATCATGAATCCTTCTAATTTATTCTGACAGAAAAAATTACTGAATCTGTTTAAAATGCAGGTACTTTAATTTTGAAAATGATACTTGGGTTGATAACAATGTGACAATAAATTTGTAGATTAAAAATAAATTTTAATATGCTAACGTATGTAAAACTTTATGCCATGAGTCACAAAATTATTGACCGAATTTCATCCGTATTTATATTTTTGTCATTTTTTTATTGATTAAATCAATTATTATATGAAAAGGTGTATCAGGTATGTTATTATTTATAATTTGATAAAAGTTATTTGGATCTAAATAAAATACATCCTTATATAAATGATCATTTCATGTGTATGATGTCGGTAATACAAAAAATAAGTATGTATTGCGAATTTAACAATTGGCTGTCAAAAAGAAAAATAGCTATACATATTGGCGCACATTCAAGAGTAGTAGGGAATTATTTCAAAATCGAGAACTTATGTTATTTTTGTATCGATTTATTTATTTTTTCAACTTTAAATTTTTATAATTTATTTTTTAAGTGCGTCAGGCCACGAGCCGTCACGGGCCACCGGGAAACTCCCGGTATCACGCCGGGCCAGTCCAGCCCTGGCCATAACTCAAAAACTTCAGTAAATGGACTTGTTCGATTCTTGTGGCAACCCCTTCAATTTGTTTTCATATAAATAATATAATTCCTGTTAATATTACCAATTTCACCCTTTCTAACACCCCCCATATTGTTATAGGTCGGAACCAGCAAAAACCCTTCTTCCCTTATATTCGCGTTGGGCAAAAACAAGCTCTTGCATGTTGCTCAACCTGAATTCCCTGGCGGGAGAAGTGTGCGTAAATCGCAGTGAATTATCGCAGACTTTCTCTGGTTAGGCGGCAAGGTTGCGGCTTGACGTCCCAACAGACGACTCACCCCTCTAATCTAATTACCCCATGGGTCTAGTTGGAATTTACTATTGATAAATCCAGAGATGTTTCGGGATTCCAAACGAGGAGATTTATTTAAGGAGAGAAATGTTTTTGAAGGGGTAATTAAGACCGAGAAAATAGGGGACTAAAATTTTTTTTGAGAAGTAAAAATAGCAAACATACGATCTGAACTAAACTATTATACACGAAAGATGACTATTCAAGGTCATTTAAGAGCCGGCTGTTATAATATTACTTGCAGATAACTTCACTACATTTCGTGTGCATAGGCGTGCAACATGAAATATTTATGGACACATTTTAACTGAAAAAATAAGAGTAATTCATCTGAAAATTATGTTTCTTTCTAAATAATGCCTTTCTGAAAGATTTATGTTCTTCACTTATGTTTTTGCAAAATACAAAAACATAGACTAAACTTGTAAACCAAGGAATAATAATTTGATTTAAACGTCAACGCCACTGGATAAATATTGGCACAGAGGGCAGTGTCGTAGAGTATTAGGTATATGTAACTCTACGACATATGTCATTATTATTTATAGTGTGTTAGAAAGTAATGCCACTGTTTACGTATATCTGCCACACCACATAAATTAAATAGACATAGGTCAAATAATCTTTCTCTTTCTAGTACAAAATGTTGCTAAGCTACTGCTATAAAGTGGTGTGTATTCTTTCTTCGAAAGAATGACCTTGAATAGTCATCTTTCGTGAATAATAGTGTAGTTCTCTCCCCGATTAGATACTTGGTTATGCCCGGTTTTATAAACATCGAATAAACTACTGAGTTATTACTTTGAAAGTAAATTTAATCGACGAGTAAATAAAAAAAGTCTGTTTTATGAAAATTACAGAGTAAAATAACAACTTGCAGAGTAAATATTTTATCCTAGTGGTTTACCGACAGAGACATGACATCTGTCATTATTTTGTGATTTTTGCGTATAAATATTTTAATATTTTCTATAATTATATACATTTAATATTGTTTCACTATATTAAGAATCTATAGGCCAGAGTAGTAATAAAATTATATTTTTTTTTATGAATTTGCAACTACAATTTTAACTGGGGACAAGGAAAAGAGCCTCCATGAAGAGTGTGTGAATACCGCAGTACACTCAGGCTACGGTTTCTTATATCGGCTAATCTTTCCACTACTGCGGCATAAGAGAGATTGATAAAACCAGAATATAACATTACTAGACGGTGTCTCTTAAAACCACTACTGACGATAATGTTAATCTCCAACTGAAGAGGATCTATTCCAAGCAATGTTCCGCAGAATGTTTTAATAATATTGTATTCTGTATGTTCCTGACACGAAATAAATCCAAAAGTCAAAATAGAATATGGAAAAAAGAGAGAACGGGGCAAAAATTACACAGAAATAGACAAAGCAAATTTATTGGATATAAATAAATAAATGTAATAATAATGAAATTTAATTAATGTTGATGTGTCAAATTTATTCTACAGAATAAAATTAATTCCTCGAAAATCGGTGGAGAAATTTATTATGTAGATTTACTTAGCTAGCATTTTTATTCTTGCTTTATAAAACGAAAATCTCTAGAATAAACTATTTTACTTCAAGAGTAAATTTTACTTTGCTAGTAATTTACTTATCCATCTTTTATAAAACTGGCCATGTGTCTTTTTGTGTTAAATGTCAAGGTTCATTTCTTAGCCCTATTTTGTTGTTATTCCATCTCAGTTCATTACGAGAGTTATGTTAGAATTATTGAAGATAAGAAAATTAGGAAAGTTTGAACCGGAGGCGCCAGTTGACTGGTCAAAGGCACATAAGTGAGCAAATTTGTTTCTTCACGAGTGCTGTACAGCGTTTTGTTCAATCCTGCTATTGAAATATTAGAAAAAATTAAAATTTACACTAATAGATTTACACTCTACATTCCTATTGTTTGTATTTATAAACATTGACTATCATATTCTGTAGATCTTCTACAGAAATTTTGATAATATGGAAGATGAAGACGATTGAATGTGACCAACAATGTAGAAATTAAAGAAAAATAGTAAATTCGTGAATCACAGATGAGTGATTTTCGCTCATTATTTTCACCCACCCGTTGCCATTGGAATAAGTTGAGTGGACAAAACAGAAGGATTCAAATTCTGTATCCAAGCAAGAAACAACAAATTTCAATAGCAGGGTTGAACAAACAAAATTTGCACTATTATTTTGAACAGTTATTTAGTTAATAAATTACCGTTATGGGTGAAAATATGGAATTAATCAAAAATCATTTTCGAATCATGATTTATTATAAAAGTATAGATTAAGATTAAGTTTTTAATAAACATGCTCTTCCTTTGGCTAGAATTACTGCTGGTATAAAAGAATTTGAACGAAACAAGAATTCTGCTCAACACCTAATAGAAGCACGGTAATCTCCTACATCTGTTACCGAAAAGAACATTGCAATAAAGCTACTTATGTGGTAATAGAGCATCAACTGAAGATTGTTTGCTCAGTTATTAATAATTTCATACACAATCACCTGGATTTAAAAAACTTTCCAAGAAGCACAACATGTTATAAGAATTGTTCAAAAAAACTTTAACTCTGGGAAGGTATAAAATAATAGTGGATAATAGTTTTTTTTTTTCAAAAATTGTGACATCTGACGAAACTTAAATAAATATAAATGTATCATAGCGGCGTATTACCCATTACTCGGTGTGCCAATTTGTTTCGTACGTATTAGTGTAATGGTGATGCTATATTCGCATTGTGCGAGCGTTTACCAGACGTCACCTTACAGGCACTTATTTCTGGGGTGGAAAGTGCTGATGGAACTTGTATTACTAACATGCCATATATTATGATTTCATAAAGACGAAGACATTTTCATTCTGACGATTTTAATTTTAAATTCTCATGTATGTCGTCATTCTTAAGAATAGGGCGCGAGCAGACACGTGACTCGAGGGGCCTTGACGTGCTTAGAACCAGCTGATTAGTGTGCGCATGTCATTTTGACAAGAACATTGTCAATTTGACAAGACCAATATTTTGACTTATTTTGATTTTGAATAGCTAAAATGTTAATATTTTACAATTTTTAGGCAGTAAAACACATGTAATTAAAAATAATAACATTTTAGCAGCTAAAAATCAAAATAAGTCAAAACTTTGGTCTTGTCAAATTGACAATGTTTTTGTCAAAATGACATGCGCACACAAATCAGCTGATTCTAAGCACGTCAAGGTTCCTCGAGTCACGTGTCTGCTCGCGCCCTATAACAATATATATTTTCTATAGTTACTATTAGGGATTTACCTTCAATATTCTATACTATCTAGTATACTCGTCGTCAAATGAGTAGAACTGATAAAAAAATTAATAATAAATGGAGTCTAAGGTTAAATTTAACTAAAACGATTATGATTACCCCTTAACCTTAAAATAAATTTTAACAAAAACTAAATACGTATTTCGAGATCATTACCGAAATCTATGTACAAATCAGATATATATATATATATATATATATATATATATATATATATATATATATATATATATATATATATATATATATATATATACCGTGAGTATTTTTTAACGTGAAACATACGATTTGCAATTTCCATAATAACTAAATGACAGCAATGTATAACAGCGTTCCATTTAAAATAAGACATAAGTCAAGTGAATATTATCTGTCAATTAGGGTTGTATTAAAATTTAATAATAGATGGAGTTTAAGGCTAAATTTTAACTAAAACTATTATGATTACCCCTTAACCTTAAAATTAATTTTTTAACAAAAATTAAATACGTATTTCGAGAACTAAGTTCTCATCATCAGTAGTACAATAAGTGAAAGTTAAACAGAGTAGTCAAGATTACTCAACATGTCAACCATGCCAGAGGTCCTAACAACTCTGAAAAACCAGGGAGAGAACTGGGATTATATAGGGATGGGAGTCACAGGTGAATGATTACCTATAAACTAAGATAATTTTCGTCCAATAATAATGAGTCATTAAATTTTAAATCGTCCCATAAAATTTAACTTTGTAATAAATTGAAAAGTTTTGAGTTTGGTATGGAACCGAGATCTGCGTTCATCAAATTATTTCATATTTATTTATTATTAAACACTCGTATGCATTTAAATATCTATCGTTATTAATATGTTTTAAAAGTCTAATATTAGAATTGTTAACTTTGTGATTATTAATGAACATATGATGAGCTACGCTAGATTTTTGTGGATTACCGCTTTTTAGATGATAAAAATGTTCTTTAAACCGAGTGTCAATTTGTCTTTAAGTTTGACCGATGTAAACTTTATTACAATCATTACAACTAATTTTATAAATACCGGATTTTTTGTTAGTATCTATTTTATCTTTAGGGTTACCTAATAACGATTTAATGGTATTATTTGATTTGTAAGTTACGGTTAAATTTTGATTTTTAAAAATTTTGTCTAAACTTTTGAAAACTTTATCGTAAGGTAGTGTTATGTATTTATTACTATTATTCTTATTATTAGATGGCGTTAACGTTGTAAAATTAGAAATGGATTGACGATTTTTAAATTTATGAACTAATTTATCGATAGTTTTAACCGGGAAGCCGTTATACTTAGCTATTTCTTTAATATAGTTTAGTTCATTTTTAAATCGTTTTTTGTTTAAAGGAAATTTAGTTAATATGTTTATTAAGAAATTAAACGAATCTAATTTATGTTGCCAAAAATTTATAACAGCTGACTCAAATCATTTTTGGCAACATAAATTAGGTTCGCCCATATGAATTGCCAACTGTGTAGAAATTTCCAATTCATACTTGTTTGACGAAATTTTTAATAGATAAATTAATAATAGGTGAGTTGTTAGTCTAAATCCTCTTTGGTAAATTAATAGGTTTGTCTACGATCTTCGCTGGAAACTTGACTACGCCTTTTTTTATAAAGAAATAATGGTTGGAATTAGCCTGCAGAATTCAATAAATTCTTGATAAATGAGACGATAAGAAATAATAAAAGGACAGACGGAAGACGCTGAGACCTGTTTTAATATTCTATCGGCGTCTCTGTGACCCCTCGTATCTGCTTGGAGACTTGCGCCTTTCCGCTGTGCCTCTGCTTCGGTACTACTGCTGCTGTTTTCATTTCAAATCTCAGATATTTGTCACCATGTTTTTCATTAAAAAAATTATTAAGAAATTTTAATGACAAGTATGTTTATACGCAGAAAAAAGTTTTATTAAAACTAGCTTAGTAAAAACGTTCAAATTAACGCTTTTAGTTGTTGTAGGATTTTTTAAAATTTCTTACTATTTCATTAGTTTTACCTTCCGTCACCTTTAGATAAAGAAGGTATTGTCTTTGGTCAAAAAATTCGGTAGAGAGCTTTTAATGAATAAGCACATTTTAGGGTCCCTAGAATACGATTTTACTATTTTTACGATGATGCCTCTCTCTCTCTCTCTCTCTCTCTCTCTCTCTCTCTCTCTCTGTGTGTGTGTGTGTGTGTGTGTGTGTGTGTGTGTGTGTTTGTGTGTCTGCGCGCGCGCATGTGTGTGTGTATGTGTGTCTGTGTGTGTGTGTGTGTGTGTGTGTGTGTGTGTGTGTGTGTGTGTGTGTGTGTGTGTGTGTGTGTGTGTGTGTGTGTGTAACAAAATTTTCGTCTTCGATAACTCTAATATTACAATTCCAAAAATTATAATTCTTTCGCATTCCTCTTCGTTGCATCTATATGAAGAGCTGATTAGATTTTGGTTATAATTAGTCAACCGGAAGTACCCTCATTTGAAGATTTTAACGATGTTAAATATCATTTTTTCACATTTAATATTATTATAAATATTAAAGAACATAGTATTCTCTATACGATTTGATTGCATTTTATACTGCATGTTAAACGGGTATAGAGTTATAAAATTAAGAAATTAAATTTCAAAAATTAGCCAGCTATACTAGAAACAGCTACTACATTAAGAAAATTCTGATTATTTGTAGTATATTTGTGTTACAATTTTACTCGAAATATAGGATCTATTGCTCAAAACTTTCTGTATGGAATTTGTATAAAATACATACAACTGTCGAAAGATAATGTACAAGAAATTTAGAATCTTTTGCAAGGAACTTTCTCTGTGGAATTTGTAGAAAATACATACAACTGACGGTAGGTAATGTACTGGCCACATCAATAATATTTTTCTCTCTCAGTAATTCTACCGTGACTCTCCTATCTTTAAAAATTATTCATTAATATTTAAAATCTTTGCTCAAAAACAAGATATTTCCCGAAATCGAAGTTCATGAATACCGTTATATTATAATACATTTAAATATGAATTTGTTTCTGAATACTGAACAGGTGAAATTTCCTAAAAACGTTAATGCATTCTCCGCCATGATTGTGGGCCCATGTAGCAATTGATTTTATATAGTAAAAGACAATGTAAAATATAATTCATATTAGTAATTAATTCAGTTGTAGTTGGTAGGTGTATTGTTACGTATATCCCTATAGGCTGGCACAGTGCAGCGGTGAAT
>OY720450.1:11671548-11729048 GCA_963082715.1 Harpalus rubripes
AATTTCCACTCTTAATTTCCAATTTGTTACAACTCCTTAATCATATCTCAAAAGCATGGGCTTTACTTTTTAGACACAGTATATAAACAATTACTTTAATTTGATTTTAATGTACTTCTAGGTAATATAAAAACGATACGATATTACGTTTAATTCTATAAATACGATTCAAGAACATGAACTCATTCATCATTGAAATAAAAATTAAATATGTATCATTTATATTTCATTGTAATATGTACGAGCAAATAATGGATTTCCAATTGTAGGCAAGCAACTAAATCGTTTATAAAATACGTTTCTCTGTTAATACAACTATCCGACGAGTATATTTCGTTCCGAATCCATTCTTTTCTTTGGATTTGATTGTGCCCGCCACTGGTTTAGATATTCTTGGTCGGGGGATTGCCGATATCGCTTGGTCAGGCCTGTGTGGATTACAGCGATTCTGCGATTGGTCGCGAGTTGTGCGGTGTATCTGCGACCATAACCGGTAATTGAATGGCCCTATTCCGCCACAAATCACCACTCACATCGGATTCACTTCCACGATCAAAACTGCACCACCGAAAGGATTATGTGCAGAGAGGAGGGTTCCATTTATTCGGTCAAGGTTAGGTTAAGTATATAATAAAGAATAAACATATATTTTATGTATTTTTATTTTATTTAATTATACACTGCCCAACAAAAATATATCCAATAATGGGGCAGAAAAAGTAGACAATAAAAACAAATAATGGGAGGAATAATAGCAGGAATGCTGTCTAAATTTGTTTATTATTTAGTCTGAGGCCAACGTTTCGCTGCCACTTACAACTTCAACAGGGCACCCAAAGCGAGAATACCCCTAGACCAGGGGTTCCCAAAGTGCGGCCCGCAAAGCCTGTGAATTCGGCCCACGATATTGATACGATATATTATATTTTTATTAAAAAATAAATAAGTAAATAGTAAAATAAATAATAAATATTACAAATAAGATACAATCAAATATTTTAATATTTTTTAAAAATTCTTACAGAACTTTAACTATAAGCGTTTGTATTAATAAAATATTGTTTAGATTATATTTAAAAAATCTGATGTGGCCAGCACATTACCTTCCGTCAGTTATATGAGGTATTTACGAAAATTCTACCGGTGAACTGTTACCGGTAAACAGCTTTTTATCAGGTTATAGCTACCGGAATCGATATTTTAAGAACGCAACTGGTAAACAGGATATATCCATAACCTATGAAAAAATTTGAAAATTTGAAACAGGTTAGAAATTTGACGTAGTTAACAAACTGAGCAGAGTCCTATTTTGAACACTTTTAACGGGCGTGCTTCGCTTTTTGAGAGATCCTTAAACAATTATCGAACACGGTAACCTTTTTTCACTCGTGTTTTCGAACACAGTCGGTAGATGCGGTATCTACCGATAGAATTTTCGTAAATGCGTATGTATTTTCTATAAAATCCATACAGAAAGTTCCTTGCAAAAGATTATAAATTTCTTGTCTGTACATTACCTTTCGACAGTTGTATGTATTTTATACAAATTCCATACAGAAAGTTTCGAGCAAAGAGATCCTATATTTCGAGTAAAATTGTATCATAAATATACTAAGAATATGTCAATTGCACTTGACACTGACATCTCTCAATCAGAATTTTCTTAATATAGTAGCTGTTTCTAGCATAGCTGGCTAATTTATGAAATTTAATTTCTTTATAATTTTATAACTCTATATCCATTTAATATGAAATATAAAATGCAGTCAAATCGTATAGAGAATACAATGTTCTTTAATATTTATAATAACATTAAATGTGAAAAATGATATTTAACATCGTTTTTTCAAGAAAAACTGTTAAAATCTTTAAATGAGGGTACTTCCGGTTGACCAATTATAACCAAAATCTAATCAGCTCTTCATATGGATGCAACGAAGAGGAATACGAAAGAATTATAATTTCTGGAATTGTAGTATTAGAGTTATATCGCCGACGAAAATTTTGTTACATACACTCACACACACACGGACACACATACATACACACACACACACACACACACACACACACACACACACACACACACACACACACACACATACACACATACACACACACACACACACATACAGACATCATCGTAAAAATAGTAAAATCGTATTCCGGGGACCTTAAAACGTGCTTATTCATTAAAAACTCACCACCGAATTTTTTGACCAAAGACAATACCTTCCTTACCTAAAGGTGACGGATGGTAAAAATTATTGTAGTTTGTCTAGTCTAGTTATTACACATTTGTACACAAATATAATATAGTAGTCTCAATTAGACCAGAAAAGTTAGGTTAAAATTTGCCTTTGGCGAGAGTTCATAGTTTGAATTCCCTAGGAGTTTAATTTTACAGACAGTTTGTTTATTCAGTAATAGATTGCAACAATTCAAACCTGTAGAAAAGGTAAATTAAACAAATTATTAGAAATTAAAATGCTTGGTGCAAACAAGGATACCGTATATCGTTGACCCACCAGTAAATAGGACAGAACAATAGAAGATGAAGCATGCACGATCAAACTAAGACATACGTTCAATGAATTTTGTAGTGTTGTATTATTTAAATAATTATAAACTATGCACATTTCATGTGAATATTATTGTACGAATCTGGAGATAAAGGATCGGTCTAGATGCTACATATAATGCTTTGCATAAGAGATTTACTTTTATGAGATTTTTCGGCCTTTAAAGTTTAGCAAAATTTTCCTTGGTAAGAAATACACGGGGATTGAAATTATGTTCTCAGCGTTATGAACTGAGTTTGAATTTCGCGCCTAAGTTTGACCGTTACACTTTTCTAGTCTATAGATACAGAACTGTTAATCATTTCTGGCGCATCTAATGCAACACACAATTTCAAAAGTCAGTAACGAATTTATCGTTTTCTTCAATGATGTGCGCTGTGCCGCACACTACAACTGCACCACCAGACCTTGTCCTGCCTACCCAGTTGCCCTGAGCAATACAGGCCTATGCCATATTAACGAATATTCAAAAATGCACTGCTCCAACTCACTAGAGGTGGGACGAAAAATAGGAAAACGTGCAAGCACAAAAAGATCGTCTTTTCATATAGGTTGCTCAAATTATGAACGAAATGCGTTTTTCGGGCAGTTCTGTTTCTATTTGAGACTACAATGCAGTAGTGTTTACATGTGCTAAAATAAGAAATAGTTAAATATATTTAAAACAAAAAAAATCGTGGTTATTGTTTAGATTTTATTCCGTTTTTTTTTTTGGCCCGCCAGAAAATTCGTTAATATTAAATTGGCCCGCCTAAGAAAAACTTTGGGAACCCCTGCCCTAGACCATTGAGCCGATATAATAAAAATAGGTAACTCGTAAGACAAAAAATGAAATAGACAAATACATATGGTATACACATGTATCACCAATAGATAATGTTATCTAGATTGTAAAACGAGTGCGATGGCCGGGAATCGAACCCGGATCAACTGCTTGGAAGGCAACTATGCTGACCATTACACCACCATCGCTTTATATCTACAATCTAACTAGGATTTTATTTGAAATTTAAATTTAAATATATATTAAATTAAAATTGGGCTCAACCGGGATTTGAACCCGGGACCTCTCGCACCCAAAGCGAGAATCATACCCCTAGACCATTGAGCCGATATAATAAAAATAGGTAACTCATAAGACAAAAATTAGATAATAACCTTTAAATAGACAAATACATATACACATGATTATGAACAGATGATGTTATCTTGATTGTAAAACGGTTGCGATGGCCGGGAATCGAACCCGGATCAACTGCTTGGAAGGCAACTATGCTGACCATTACACCACCATCGCTTTATATCTAGAATCTAACTAGATCCTTATTTAAACATTAATAACCCCAGACCATTGAAACGATATAATAGCCATAAGTGTTATGATTGTTCATTAAAACACAATTTTATTCATTAATATATGAATAAATTATTACAATTTTCAATTTAAATTTTATTCTTATTTCTTTTTTCCTAGCATATTTATTATTAATTATAATTAGTGCAAAGTAAACTATCTGAGAACAAAATAAGAAAACGTAGAACTCTATGTAATTATTTCATAAACCAGCATCCGCTATCACCCGTCAATAAACTAGAAATTACTTCATCCCTTCAACCTTCAACCCTTATATAATCAATACTCGGGTGTATCTATCTATACGGGGTTCGTTATAGCAAGTATAATCACAAGTCGATATCACGCGGTGTAGCGCACAATGTTCTGGTCGTAAATTGCAAAATAAAACTACTGTTCTGTTTCCCTATTCTATTAGCATTAAATTAATATTACAACGTTATAGCCCGGCCAGGAGATACTTTAGTAAATGAAAATTATATAGGAGAAAAAAATAAACTGTAGATCAATGGTCGGACGACGACAAAATCCCCATTTTGTCTAGTAAAGTAGTGATATCATTTATTGTTATTACTTCAAAGTGTAAAGGTGCACTCACAAATGAAAATTAGGTTTATGGTTTTTGTTTAGGTTTAAGTAAGTCATTCATAAATGTAAGTTTAAATTATCTGAGAAATAGTTTTGATATGTACAGACATCCATGGGCGTCCGCAGACTTTTTTACAAGGTGGGTCAATATTTTTGTTGTAAGGGAAAAATGCGCCGCAGGCGAATTTTTAATAATTTTCAAGGTCAAACGTGTTTTAATGCAAAGTAAGATAATATGGAGTTCTGTACAATGAAGCAAATTTAACAAATTCTTAAAAAATTAAAATCAATATTTTATGACGAAAATGCGTATGTACGCTCTAAAAGCGTAGAATTGCCCCTTCTACTAGGCTTTATGATGCGAGATGCGAACATAAGCAATAACTACAGAAACAGACAATCTGAAAATACAATGTTGCATTAAATTAAAATATTATATTACTGAGTAACAATATAATTATTCTATTGAACTGCTCAAAATAAAATGTATAATAATTAAATGTTAATTAAATCGCGCTCCTCACAAAATACGGTAAACCTAATCATACGTAGGTACTTTTAATATAATTAAATATGCAATGTCTATTCATTATTTACTTTTCTATTTCTTTATTTCTATATAACAGTAAAATCGATAATTGTGAAAGTTTTGAGAAGAACGTGATCATAAAATGATTAGAATAAACTACGGCATATTAAAGAAAATACAACACCGAAGATAATGTAATATATTAACAGTACATAACATAATGTACTCATTCTGACACTTCAGCTATTTCGTACTTAGTAATAGATAGTATGTAATAAATTTTTGATTAAAATATAAGAAAATATTACCAATAATTATTAAAAAATACAATGATACATTGAAATGAAAAATAAAATTATAATTTTATTTTTAAAAATGGATACAGTCCATAAATGAAAGGGGGGTCAGTCGATCCTTTCGACCCCCCCTGTGGGCGCCTATGCAGACATCTGTGTAAATGCTTCAAAAACAAGATTAAAATATCGATAGAGCAGTACTCAACAAGACACTTGTGCGCCGTGTCATTCGCTTGGCATCATTGGTTATATTTCAGCAATTAAGTTGTGACAGTTCCCATGTTCTTCTCGCATTTGTTTAAAAAGTCGAATCCACCAAGTGGATACTAAATAAAGATGGGTATATATTATCAATATCATTTCAGACTCGTTCACATTGGTGAAGTTTGTGACGTCAAACTAAATCATAAACCTAAAGTTTGGACCTTGCAATGTTTAGCCTTATGATTTGAATTTAAAGACTAAATTCTGAAGTGTGAATGAAGTCATTACATAATATGCGGCCAAAGTTTATACATCACAAGTATTAAACCATAAATCTAAACCTAATTTTCATTTGTGAATGCACCTTAAACATCGAAACGATTTAGTGCAAAATATCATTTACAAGTAAATTCAAAATAAACATTTATTTCAGTACACCAACAAATGATAAATAATTATTTATGCAACAAGGAATATAGGTACCATTTACCAATCGTTGACGATTTTGCGCCCGAGCGATAGCGAGGGCTGGCAAATAAGTTCGAGAGTGGTCAAATGAACCTACATCAAGTGTTGTATAAAGATTTTTTCCATTCCCGATGATTTATATTTTACCTGTTCATTTTCACTGCTAGATATGTCAAGGAATACCAACGAATATTGATACATTAAAAAAAAGAATCTTAGTATTCCATGGAAAATTTAAGAAGAAAAACGCTGTCATCTGTCACATTTGACACGTCAATGGTAATGGTAACTTTTAAATTGAAATATTTATGAAATGATGACAATATAATAGAAATCACATTTAAAATCATAAATTATAAGAATTAGCAAATCTTTGACACATAAAAATATCTAACTGTTGGTATTTTACAAAGAGGGGGGTAAGTTCAACTGTAGGGAAGTAAGGACAATCCTTACATCCTGTCGCTAATAGAAACCGATACCTTGGCAGTAAAATAAACATACATCCCTACAAACAATGTCCTAATAGCCTACTTACCATATCGGGAGTGAGAAAATGTAATGTTACTAATGTTTTCCCTATTTGCTACTTTCACAAATTTCTCACTAGATGTCAGGTCGCGAATATGGGGAACCAGATTCGCACCCGACCGGCGCCAAATATTTCAAATTTTAAATGGCACAAAAATGATCCCTGTGGAGCACTCTCCACGCCAACAATGAGTGCCCGTGAGGTGTCGGCTGGTAAGCGCCCGCACGGTGCAAATATTTCATCATTACCGAGATTGGCACACCCAGCAATGGGTAATAAGCCGTGATGATATATTTATATTTTATTTATTTATTTATTTATTTTTGTCGGCTACTTGATTTTTTTCTCCAATTTACTGAAGAATATTATGAACAACTTTTGTCCTTCAAATAGATATCGTTAATTGAAAATTTTAACATTTTATTTCCTTCATTCAGAAGTAAACGTAAACACCCGATATAAAAAGTATGAGAAAATTTAAATAGAAAATCGTAGACACTTTTATTTTTGTCGAGGTTCCTTTTTGTTTTTGCAATAATATTTTTGTCGCTGGAAACAAAATTAAAAAACAAAACCATATTTTTTATGAAAACTATGTATGTTTTGCAAAAATTTGCCATTTTAATAATTTTCCTTTGATACACTGCTTTCAAGTTTAAATCAATTTTACCTTATTCAGCAGGTTTCAGTTTTTTATAGAAGTTGTAAAAAATATGCGGGCGGTTTCATTGATTTAATCTGGCAATCAACATTTGGAAAAAAGAATAGCAATAGTAAATGAAAAACAATATTAGTAAAAGTCAAATAAATAAGTAGCAAAAACATACGAAAGTCATAACGAATCTGTTTTTTATTTGGCGTGACATCATAAATTCAAATTTGTATTGTTTAGTTTACTCTCATTGTTTTGTTATTTTCTTCATACATATATTTGAAAATTAATTCCGAAACCGAATATCAAAAAAGCGATAGCAGAAGGCTTGAAAGAAGTAAAAATTTGGAATAGAAAAGATTTGTGGCGTAGATGTTAAGGGCATTAAAAATTCGTATATTTCGAACACTAATTTTTTTAATCAAAAAAAAATATTAAAAAGTTCCCTGTTTTTTACACTTTTAATCATAGTTTTTTATAAATTTATTTACAGAATATTTAAAAGTATGTATGAGTACCTTTGGAAAATTTAATAATCTTTAATTTTTGTAATAATATTAATCGCAAACGATCACATAAAATAGTAATTTACGTAACCAGACTTGAAAGTAACACTTTACAGAATGAGCAAGATTGTGAGTCCAGTAACAACACTTTCAGATAATGTTGGGTAAAAAAAAATATTCGCCGTCTTGAATAAAAGAATAAATAAAAATCTATAGCTATGCATAATATTATTTTTTATTGCGGGGAAATAAGAAATAAATAAACAACTGATCGTCATGGAAACATTCATGTAGGGATCCCTTATAGACACTTTTACGAGCTAGCTCAGTAAAGGCCTGTGTCCGAGTTCTCGATCACATTTTTTGATTATAAACATTGAACTTGTATGACTACAGATGTCAGGTTGGTCGAATTTATGAAGTTGTTTTCAGTCAGTTCTATCAATACTAAAAACTAATCAAACATAACAAAGAAATTATTCTGCCAGTTAGTAATTTATATATATATATATATATATATATATATATATATATATATATATATATATATATATATATATATATATATATATATATATATATGAAGTACGAGTATATTAATTTATTTTTGAGTAATTATTATCACAAGTTACCAAAAATGCGTAAAATTAGATAATATTTTAAAATCTTATAATTTTCAAACTTATCAAACATCAAACGTCAAAATTTTAAGTTGGTTATATGTAAATGAAGTTAGTAACTTGTTGAAAAAATCTGGTGTGGCCTCCCACCATTTACAACACGAGTTACAAAAAAGATTAAGTTAATCCTTATTTTTGGATTAGCGAATTTTACTCTAATTTTGACAGTTTATTCCTTAAAATTTAAAATATAGTCTAATCTAATGCAAGTAACTACCTTTTTTTGAATCCCCTCAACAAGATTAAATCCCAATTACAGAGTGGGTTCACATTCACACACATCCATGCATAGTGGGATTCGAACCCAGAGCCCAGAGGGCACTCATGTCATGAGGCGTTGCTCTAAGCATTGAGCCACCGGATCTATAATAAAATGAAGATTAAATTTTAAATACCGGGATAGAATAGAATTCACTAATCCAAAAATGAGGATTAGCTTAAATATTTTTGTGAATCGTTAATTTTTATTAATCTAAATACATACCTACATATTTACTTATGCTGGAAACTGTATTGAATTCCTTTTCTATTGTTCTATTTACTTTTTTCTTTTTAAAACGTTACTAATATTATTTTGAAATGATTAGTTTTTTGATAGTGACATTTATCTGTCAGTTACATACATTTGAATAACTGCGGTTTGTTTGTTTAAAGCGTAGGCTCTGGGATTTAAATTATAGATAATTTTATAAATTTATCCATAAAATATATAGAAAAAGTATTAATGCAAATCTATAGAAGATTTAATAACCTTTAATTTTTATAAAAGCATTAATCTCGAAAAGATAACATTTAAAAGTATTTTTCCAAGAAAAACTATTTTGAGCTTCTAGTAAAGTGCCATTTCCGGCCATCCGATGTTTACCAAAATCTAATGGGATCTTTCCATTAAAGAAAAATTTCGAAATACAAGGTTTCAAAATTTTCTGAATGATAGTATTTCAGTTAGAGTGGAAGATCCACACATACACATACACACAGACATCATCCTAAAAATGTTAAAATTGGATCCTAGGGACCTTAAAACGTGCATTTACCAAAATCTCGATATGCGACGTTTAGCACGATCCCTATACCTCTCTTATCAAGGGTAGCGGGAGGTAAAAATGGGACAGAACGTATTTATCCATTTTCGTTTTCTAATCGATTTATGCGTCCGATTTGATAGTGTCCACCGAGTTATCGAATTGCGGATTATATCCGAGAAATCGAAACGATTTCTAGCACCGGGGACACAGGCCTTAAAGAAGGATTTTCCTATCTGAAAAGTAATCAGAAACATCTAATTTTCTGGACGACCTCGAAGAAAGGAATTTTTCTATGAAAAACTATTACATGTCAAAAACAGTTTTAAAATCAAATTTTAATATAAATGGCCTAGGTTCAAATTTGTTACTAAAGTGGAGGACCCCAATTGAGTTTATTGATACAAATCATAAAGTGGATCCACATTTTTGGACGACACTGTATAATATCTGAATAGTTACAAAAGAACAATAGAAATTGTGGTAAATTAAGTAAGATGAGAAACGCAGAAATGCATAAAAGAAAGAGTAATAGTAAACATTTTGGTTTGCATGGAGTGCATTTCGCATTGACTGCCGCTCGGATCCGTCTTGGAAAATGAGAGAAATTACACGGACAAGAAGAGTTCCTAAGTGTTTTCTATAGCAGTTGAGGATCCATTAAACCCAAACAAGTTTTTTCCTTTGTTCTTTTTTAACCTTTCATAATAGAGTTCCGGCGAAACAAAACAACTTATTTTCGTTTTTGTCAAGAGCTGTTAAAAACCCGCCTTCATGTAGAAACAATATGTTTTGTAAAGGAATAATAAGAAGAAGAATGGTTAAATAAAATGGTTAACCGACGAAGAAATGAAAATAATAAAATGTTTCCCAGGAAACGTTTTATTGACAATTTTATTCTAGGAAGTTTCAAACAGTTAATTAGGGAATACAACTCGTATATTATTCTTTATAGTCGAGAATTATTCAGAGAGGAAAATATGTAATTAAAACTAGAAGGAGGTTAATTTAAAATTAGATACACTGCATATGATTTTTCGTTATTTTCAAATTCAAATTAAACTTTTCTCATTAAATAATAATGCAAACATCTATGAAAAAAATCTGATGTGGCCAGCACTTTCCTCGCAAAAGATTCTAAATTTCTTGTACATTACCTTTCCACAGTTGTTTCAAGAAAATCTATTAAAATTTTCAAATGAGGGTACTTCCGGTTGACCAATTATAACCAAAATCTAATCAACTCTTCATATATGGATGCAACGAAGAGGTATAGGAAAGAATTATAATTTTTGGAATTGTAGTATAAGTTATGTTCAGAGCTAGGCAATACTTGCAAGAAAAGTACTTTATTAGGCTTGCAAGTACTTTGAGTACTTCAAGTACTGTACTTGAAGTACTTTCTATTTATAGTACTTTGTACTTGACAAAGTAAATCTATTCACATGTACTTGGTACTTAATACTTGGAAAAATACTTGAAGTACAATGAAAAATACTTGAAGTACTTTAAATGTACTTGAAGTACATTAAATGTACCTGAAGTATTTTAAATGTACTTGAAGTATTTTAAATGTACTTGAAGTATTTTAAATGTACTTGACTTACTTTACGGGGTCTCGTGGCCGCGTGCCTGAGTGTCAGGTCGAGAATCTGGGGAATCGGGTTCGATCCCGACCGACGCCAATTATTTCCAATTTTAAATGGCACAAAATTGACCCCTGTGGTGCACTCTCCACGCTAGCAATGAGTGCCCGAGAGGTGACGCCTGGTAAGCGTCCGCACTATGCAAATATATCATCTTTACCGATATCTGCTTACAAAGCAGATTAGCACACCCAGCAATGGGTAATAAGCCGTGATGATATATTTATTTTATTTTTATTTTATTTGAATTACTTTAAATGTACTTGAATTACTTTGTTTGTCTGTCACTGTTTCTTTTGCAGAGGTGTGGTGTTATGTGAATTTCATTCATAAATATTTTCAGCGATAATATGAAAGTAAAAATATATTTGCAAATTTTTTGGCATAAATAAATTAATTCTAATCTGCGCATATTGCATATACATAAATGTTTGTATTACCTAACTACAGTGCTAGGACTTTGCGTATCGCCTGGCGATCGCATAACGTAAAAATGACGTCATTCTAACATCTCGGTACAGCTTCTCGCATCGCTTGGGGATCATATGACGTCAATTTTACGTCATGAGATCGCTAGGTGATATGGCAGTCCCAACGAGGAACTCTTGTTTTAAATAACCAAATAAATATCGCATATTGAAATTGTTGTCAACAATCACCTTTTAAGGTCCTTGTAATCAGAAAAATATCAATTATCTGAAAAAGTACTTGAACCCAAATTTACAAGTACTTTTTTAAGTACTTGATACTTTCAAGTACTTTAGAAACTAAAAAAGTACTTGTACTTCAAGTACTTTTAAAAACATCAAGATACTTGGTACTTGTACTTCAAGTACTACTTTCCGGTACTTTGCCCAGCTCTGGTTATGTTCAAAGCCTACCCCGAGTTAGGATTTTTTTGAACTCACTGTATTATGGTACTTTAACATTATTATTAAATTTTTAGCTCGATTTTTCTCAGAATTTTTGTTATGCTACCTTATGATTTATTTACATGATCATAAAGTGAGACCCATGGGGTCTCGTGGCCGCGTGCCTGAGTGTCAGATCGCGAGTATGGGGAACCGGGTTCGATTCCGACCGACGCCAAATATTTCGAATTTTAAATGGCACAAAATTGATCCCTGTGGTGCACTCTCTACGCCAGAAATGAATTCCCGTGAGGTGACGCCTGGTAAGCGCTCATACGGTGCAAATATTTCATCATTACCGATATCTGTGTACAAAGCAGATTGGCACGCCCAGCAATGGGTAATAAGCCGTGATGATATATTTATTTTATTAATTTATCATAAAGTGAAGAAATCACTATCAGATTCCACTACTAAAAATCTGTATTGTCATTTAAATATTTTTGTGGTGACGTCATGACTTAAAAACAAATGGAAGTCGCAAGGTGAAAACGAACCCAACTTTGATTCTAATTTAAAGTGATAAAGTGAAGATAAAGTTATTACGAATACGGCCTTAAATTTTATATACTTTGGAAGTAAGTTTATGTCATTTATAAAACCGACCATAAGGCATCAAAAGCAAAAATTTAAAAATTTGTAAATCCAAAAATCTGTTTTTTATGAAGCACTGCGTAAAGCTGACGGTTCTCGTGTTCATCCTGTTCCTACTTTATTTTATTTTATTTTTTTATTTTATTTTATTAACTTCGGCCTTCCAACAGGACAATGTCCCAATAACAGGATGGCTCAAATAATTTACATAAATTATACATTTTTACATGTAGCAATTGAGAATACTAAATCATGAATTGAATTGTTGAAAATTACATTAATAAAAAGAGATTATATACTAAATACTACAGAGAATAACAAACTAAATTAACTAAAAGAATTTACTGCATCTGTTACTTGTTTTTTGTATCTTGTTAAGGTAGTATTGAATATATCTATTTGGTTGTTGTGCAATAAGTCTTTATTGTATAAAAATGGAAATCTATTTAACGCAGAATTAAAAGCAGCATTGGTTCTTCTAAAACCCAAACAAAAAAGATCAACTACTCTTGTGGTATAAGTTGGTATACGAGTCCCAAGGGGTGTAGTAAGTCAGGACAATCAATTTTATTATTGAAAATTTTATATAGATAAACTAGATCAATTATAGTTCGGCGCTTTTCTAATGTCAGAAGAGATAATTCATGATTTTGAAATTTATATCTAAAAAATCTACAAAATTTTTCTTGAATACACTCAATTCTATTATTCTATTAAATAAATAAATAAAATTCTATTTATATGGACGGCGTATTGAGGTGACCAACAAACCGTCGAAAACTCTAATTGACTGGGAGTTCTGGGATTTTTAAACTGTCTGCAAGATCTAATTACGAAACCTAACATTTTAATTGCTTTTTTTATAATGTTATCTATGTGAATATCAAATATAAGCCTTTTGTCAAAGATAATTCCTAAGTTGGTAACTTCCGAAACTCTATTAATGATGTCACTTGAAAGAGTGTAAGAGAAGCATACATTATTTTTATTTCTTTGTAAAAGTTATAGCATGGCATTAATAATGTTCAAATTCAATTTGTTAATCCTAGTATATTCGTATAATCTGTTGAGATCAGATTGAATGGCTTCACAGTCATCATTATTTTTAATACAATGGTATATTTTTAAATCATCTGCGTATAGTAAAAAATTACAAAATTTAAAGCACTTTGAAATATCATTAATGAAGATGTTAAATAAAAGTGGACCTAAATGGGAACCTTGGGGAACACTCGATGGAATATGGACGTCTTGAGACTGGAAACCATTGATCGTCACTCGTTGACTTCTGCCAGTCAGATAGGATCTGAACCAATGAAGGAGATTTCCACATACACCGAAATCAGCAAGTTTTTTTAAAAGTATTGAATGATCTATAGTATCAAATGCCTTGCTGAAGTCGGTATATATAGAATCAACCTGACTGCGTTCATCCAGAGGTTTTAATATATACTCTGTATAAACAAGAAGATTAGTTTCGACAGATCTGCCAGTATGAAAACCGTGCTGTTGAGAAATAATACTAGTTTTGACAAATGAAAACATAATTTTATGTGTTAATTTCTCGAAAACTTTTTCCAAAATACATAGTTTAGAGATAGGTCTGTAATTTTTAATTTGGTTTTTTGTACCTCCTTTAAATATAAGAACAACATATGCTTTCTTCCATAGAGTGGGAAAATGACCTTCGGATAAAGATCTATTGTATATTAAAGTAAGGGGATGGCTTAGAGACTTTGTTTATTAAGTAATTCATGGAATATAATCCGCAGGATAATATTTTGTCTACTCTACCTTTATCTAACCTTAGGGCTTTCAAGATAGTATTTTATGTGTGAGTGAATAAAGCACAGCTAGTCACTTTATTTCCACAGTAATCTGCAAAATGTATTGGAATCCGCGGAATAGCATGCGACATTGGCGGAATTTTAGGGAACTAAAATAATGATGACAATATCATGGCAAATTGACATTTAATTAAATATTTTTAAATCGATTATATATATATATATATATATATATATATATATATATATATATATATATATATATATATATATATATATAAAACAGCCCTATTTTTGGATGATAAGGAACAATAGTAGATATTTATAATCTGATTGATATGTATCTTTAACATGAACTGAAACTGGATATAAAATATTTGTACACCCTCATTTGCAAATCAGAACGATTAGACAAAATTCAATAATATTTGCTGGCAACTTTGTTGGCGTACATAAAGTTTACTCATTAATAATTTTATGAATAATTTATAGATAACAATAGACATGTTTGCCAATCACAAATATGTGCTGTACTCTGGATTTACATTAATCTTAAACGTGCTTAATCTGTAGTAAATAAAGCAGCATAGCAAAACATCAACTTGGTGGAGATGGAAAACACCCCACGCGCCATTTTAATATTCTCTTGCAGTAGGGTTATTATTAGTTATGGTTGAAAGTTTATAACGCTGGGTATTAACAATTCGGCATCGCATTTAATGAACACGGTCCGAGGAAATTATACGGCGCGTGTGCAAAACACGACACGTACGAGGACTACGGGCGTCGAGTCGTGGCGCTACGACGTCGGGGGTTGCTATAGCGGATCCGAATGGAAATGACGTCCAAGTGAAGTTGCGAGACGTGATGAGACTAACAGGATACATACACGAATACAAACGGTTGTACAATAGTTTTTGATGATAAAATTGAATACTTTGTTGATACACTATTATTGGGACTCGCAAAATCCGTTAGTGGCGCTGTAAGCGCAACTATCATGGCAGCCAGTAGGACATGTCAGATTTCTATAATCAAACAATTTAGTTTTATAATTTATTTAATAATATATTTTACAAAATAAAATAAAAAAAACATAAAAATATAAGGCGGGCAGGATTTGAACTTGTGAATAATTATTACAACGAACCAATTCAGCTACGGAATACGTTTTCATAGTTACTGTTTTTAATAAATTATAAGTAATAACTGTCAAACTGCATTATACTTTTGCAAATATTTCAATAATAATCTATAAAATTAGGAGTATTTAGATACTCTTCGATGCCAAATTAAATAATCTTTCTAACCATATCAAAAACTCTCACTACAGTCTCGCGGGACAGATGACATTTGAAAAAAACTGTTTTCCCATGTTAAACGCTTATGTCACGGTTTTCAATGTTCACACTGTATAGATCAGCCTTTATGTATCATAAAATAGAATTAACGAGAGGTATTGTGCTGGCACCAATAATTTTTTTTTTACAACAAGAACAATCAAAGTCTAACTACCTACATATAAAAAAACCTATAGGAATTAGCGTCCAATGAAACAATGTAGATATGTCAGGAAAATCCAAATAGACTTTTGTGCTATGGACAGTTTAAATTAGGGATCGACCGATACCGATATCGGTATCGGTATATCAGCCATATCGGTCTTCTTGGCCGATATCGGTATCGGCCGATATGTAGACCACGATATCGGCCTATATCGGTATCGGCCTAAAAACATATAAATTGCTTAATATTTCAGTTGCTAAGGATTTTTTAAAGGAAATTAAAACAGAAATACTAAATCAAGTTTATTCTTATTCAAAATTTATCAAAAGAGTCATTAAAAATGTAGAAGTAAGTTACACACTTAGTTAAACAAATTAATATTTAATGTTAAGTTTTGGCAAGTTGTAATGTAACAAAATTAATGCGCTTTCATAAACATTTCCAGATGAAGAAAATAGCTGTTCACTAGCAACACTATTTGGCGGTGGTGCTAAATATATTATTTAAAATAGTATATTGTGTTATTAGGAGTAAAAGTGATACTTTGTGTGGCGATCATGGAAGTTTGTACGACGAAGGAAGCGAGTCGAACAATTGCATGCGAGGCACACAAAGACACTTTTATTCCGAATGACACATTGAATTATTTTTTTCAAACGCACTACTTTTCTTTTTTTTTCGCTAATTCTATGTAGTTTCTATATTTATTTATTTTATTTCTACGCCGCCGGCGTAGAAATTAGCTATTTCTACTCCGGCGGCGTAGAAATTAGCTATTTCTACTCCGTCGGCGTAGAAATAAAGCTTCTACCTTGTGAATTAAGTCACAAAAATGCCATTTCTACGACATTTGAAAAAAATGTCTTTTTTGCATTTGCTCTGCATTTTTTTTGTGATTTATTTATGGTTAGTGCGTGTAACGGTAACAGTATATCATTATAAATCACTTTTACCTCATTTATACAGCAAAAAAATTACGACAAAATTTTATGGCCGATATATCGGTATCGGCCGATATCGGATATGAGTATATCGGTATCGGCCGATATCGGTATCGGCCACAAAAAATCATATCGGTCGATCCCTAGTTTAAATCACAAAATTAATAACATAAGCATTTGGTTCTTATTAATTTTAAAACATTCATTCACAAAATTATGAAATTTTCACATTAATTGTTCTGACATTAAGCCAGAGATATATTTTTATCATTATTCCGAATGACACATTGAATTATTTTTTTCAAACGCACTACTTTTCTTTTTTTTTCGCTAATTCTATGTAGTTTCTATATTTATTTATTTTATTTCTACGCCGCCGGCGTAGAAATTAGCTATTTCTACTCCGGCGGCGTAGAAATTAGCTATTTCTACTCCGTCGGCGTAGAAATAAAGCTTCTACCTTGTGAATTAAGTCACAAAAATGCCATTTCTACGACATTTGAAAAAAATGTCTTTTTTGCATTTGCTCTGCATTTTTTTTGTGATTTATTTATGGTTAGTGCGTGTAACGGTAACAGTATATCATTATAAATCACTTTTACCTCATTTATACAGCAAAAAAATTACGACAAAATTTTATGGCCGATATATCGGTATCGGCCGATATCGGATATGAGTATATCGGTATCGGCCGATATCGGTATCGGCCACAAAAAATCATATCGGTCGATCCCTAGTTTAAATCACAAAATTAATAACATAAGCATTTGGTTCTTATTAATTTTAAAACATTCATTCACAAAATTATGAAATTTTCACATTAATTGTTCTGACATTAAGCCAGAGATATATTTTTATCATTATTCCGAATGACACATTGAATTATTTTTTTCAAACGCACTACTTTTCTTTTTTTTTCGCTAATTCTATGTAGTTTCTATATTTATTTATTTTATTTCTACGCCGCCGGCGTAGAAATTAGCTATTTCTACTCAGGCGGCGTAGAAATTAGCTATTTCTACTCCGTCGGCGTAGAAATAAAGCTTCTACCTTGTGAATTAAGTCACAAAAATGCCATTTCTACGACATTTGAAAAAAATGTCTTTTTTGCATTTGCTCTGCATTTTTTTGTGATTTATTTATGGTTAGTGCGTGTAACGGTAACAGTATATCATTATAAATCACTTTTACCTCATTTATACAGCAAAAAAATTACGACAAAATTTTATGGCCGATATATCGGTATCGGCCGATATCGGATATGAGTATATCGGTATCGGCCGATATCGGTATCGGCCACAAAAAATCATATCGGTCGATCCCTAGTTTAAATCACAAAATTAATAACATAAGCATTTGGTTCTTATTAATTTTAAAACATTCATTCACAAAATTATGAAATTTTCACATTAATTGTTCTGACATTAAGCCAGAGATATATTTTTATCATTAATCCCTGTATCCGTGCAATAATATCATGTTTTTCAAGTTTTATTTTAACTAATAATAAAGTTTCTAATTCCGCATAGTGTCTACGATAACGATACGAGTATATCTGTCTGGTGGTATCTTTATAACGTCACGTGTACGTTTTTAATTCAGCACCCTTTTATTAGTGAAAAAGAAGCACGACAGATCCGCATTGCAAGGCAGCGATAGCCATCTCTGGTATGCATACCTCCCGACTTCTTGTATAATTAGACTATTTCAATTTCAATCTCGCAACTCCTGTTGAAAAACTCACAAACACGTAAAAAACAAATGGGGGGCGAGGAAAACTAAAGGGATACGACTTTGATAAGGAGTGTTTGTTGTTTTCTTTCTTAATTTTCAAATAAGTTTTTATAAGCTTCTCGTCAATTAAAGTATAGTCTCAAAATTTATTGATATATCATATTCAGATAATTGTTAGAAATAAAATGTCATATTGGAGGCGCCGGGTATCGATCCCGGTACCTCTCGCATGCTAAGCGAGCGCTCTACCATCTGAGCTACGCCCCCTGTTACATATTACATACAATTTAGAATTCGTTACACTTCAATGGAACATACTTAAACAATTTAATCTTTCTTTAAATATAAAAGTCAATATTTGGAGGCGCCGGGCATCGATCCCGGTACCTCTCGCATGCTAAGCGAGCGCTCTACCATCTGAGCTACGCCCCCTCTTATATAATTCGTCACATATAATTATAGTCACTTGTGAAAGGTCCAAGCCGAAGCCACCCTAAAATACAGGCCTGAGTGCTCAATTCGTAACGTCACAGCTAGCTTCTTGCTGTCACACTACGCCTTGAACGACAACAGTGTAAGCATAAGAAATATACGGAATTTTAAACAAATAGGATTGTAAAATGTGATTTATCAAAATATAAAACTCATGAATAAGAATTCAGATATTATATAATAACTATTTTATATACGTAACTCAACAAATTAAATAAAAAAACGAATTATAAATGACCTAAATACACGAATAGAATCATGTTTTACTTTAAATTATTTATTGTTGTTTAAATTATACAAGAAATAATAAAAATAATAATAATAACATTAATAAATCTTTAGATCTGGAGCTAATAAATGAAAATAATATAACAAAACATAATATGTAACTGATAATAATGAAACTAAAAATGAATGACATACATAGGTACGCACATTATATACTCGTATTTAAAATAACCATTACTTTGGAATAAAATACATTTAGGTGCTCGCTATTCTTTTATTTTTATTTTTTTTTTTTTTTTTTAGTTAAACTGATTTTTACTATAAATTTGTTCTATAATTATTTAGTAAAATGTTGCTGAATATCTCTAAAAAAAATTCATAACTAAATTTGTTGTTCTGCATGATATACATTCACCATATATTACGAAAACTTGTTTAGCTTATAATTTCTCTAATGTCAGGTATATCAATTTAGCCGTGTTACCGTAATTGCTCCTATACATTGGCACACAGCATTTTAAAACCATTTTTGCAATTTCCTTCAACGAAGCACAATCTAAATTTAACGTTCCCTGTTGCCCTTTGCCGTGCGTCTACTCGCGCTGACTGCTGCATTTCGACTGTTTTTAGAGGGCTAGACCAGCGCGCTGGCCTCATAGTTTGAAGTGACGCATTGAGCAAGGATAAGCATTCAGGCCTGTATTCTCGTGTGGCCTCGTCCAAAGTAAATAAATTTACTTATACTTGCAGTATACGAACTAATCGCAAAATAAACCCTTACATTTTTTAAATTTTAATTATATTGAATTTCAATGTTGTGTGAGGGAACCATGTTGATAATGTGCATTAATAAATATAAGGCCTTCAAGTTCCACTATTATTTGGTTAAATTTATTTAGGACGTTTCGAACAAAATCCGCTCATCTTCAGCAACTATAAAATTCAAGTTGAGAATTAAAAGTAAATACATATAATGTTGAAGCAGAATTACAATGTTGTACATCAGCGAAAATTGTAAAAATTACATGAAAATTATACTCTTCGTAGTCAGATGGAGCATGGGCCCCCAATTCAACGATGCAACACGCCGCTCACACGGCCCATTAACAACTGCGTACACGCCAAAGTTTAGGGAGAAAATGAACTGATCTTACCTCGTACTGAACTGAACTGAACTGAACTACTCCTAAAAAGAACAGTATATTTTTTTAAAATAAGAACTTATAGTCTGTTGATTTGATTTTGATATATTAAATTCTTTTACCTTTGTGCATTTAAATATGGATGTATTTCTTATGGTAATGAAACATGATACATCATTGACCTATTGTTACATATTGTATAATATTATTTAATACAAAATATCGCCTTGAAACATTTTAAGAATCAATATAGACGAAGACGACACGATCATCTTTTCAATAACTATCTAAAACTCCAACGATTAACCCCTCCCTCGTTTCCTGCAGTTCATCGCTCCGTTTTGTGGCTTCCCACTAATGGAATGTCTTTGCTAACACCACCGCAAGTTCATAATGGAAACAAAGTAGGCTCTGATGAAAGCACTGATTAATATGTTAAAGCGAAACAATGCAACGATCGTCGCAGTGTGCCTTGCCACGGCGCCTGTCATCTGTTCATACACACCCGTGAAATTCAATTTCATATTTGTCAATAAAGTGTTACCAGGTTAGGGTAAATGTAAGAGAATTGATATAATAGGATAAGTAATATGTTTCATCAGGATTAATTAATTTTCACAAAAGATTAATTTTCTTATTAAAACTAAACGTATTTTCTTCTGTGGCAAAAAGTAAGGAATGCTACGAGAGTGCGCATTGACTTTTCAAAAATATAAAAAATAAAACATCTTGCAATGATCAAATATTTGCACAAAATTAACTAAAAACGATGCAAATTCATTAAGACTTCAAAAACATCTTGTCCTTCATACACAACCGTAAAACGGCAAACAGCGGAATTTAATCGTGAAAAGGAAAGCAGTGAAGGTAATATAATTTCAATTTTACTGACGATATGGTCATGGCAGACAGACAAATCAAGGCTCGAGAAATGGTAGAAGCTATAAGCATCTCTTATGAACGGGTTCAAAACGTTCCGACCAGTGAATTAGGAGTGACAAAAATTTCTGCAAGATGGGTTCCCCAGCTTCTAGTAGTTTTTCAGATATATGTTCGGTTCCAAACATCGTTCGACTCAGGCCGAGGCCATACGAGAATACAGGCCTGAATACTCAGTTCGTGACGTCACAGCGAGCCTCTTGCTGTCATGCTACGCCTCGAACGCTGGCATTGTAAGCATAGGAAATATACGGAATTTTAAATAAATAGGATTGAAGAATGTGATTTATAAAGATATACAACTCCTAAATAACTATTTAAATATTATGTATTACCTATTTTATATTCTTAACTAAACAAATTAAATAAGAAATAAGTTAGAAATCACTGTCAATATTTAAATTAAATCCCAATTTTGGTTTTTTCATATATTCCTGGCAAATTTCTGCATTATTACTCTTGCGGGATACATACAGTTCAGATAAAATTGAGGGCTGGAATTAAAATATTGAGGGAAATGCGTCAACCGTCAATTTTAAACGTTTTTTTTTTTTTGTAAAATTAAACGTGTACCATCTTTTCTACTGACTTCGAGATCACGAATAATACATTTTTCCTCAACATGCAAAATGCAAACAGCTGAGGAATTTGTGATCTTATAATTTGGTCGATGTATTGCATTTGATAATTTTCTCTGCATCTCACTATAGCGTGGAAATTTAAAAACATTGATGAATTTATTTGTGTTACTGTAATTGCTCCTGCATATTGGCACACAGCATTTGAAAACCATTTTTATAGTTTCCTACAACGAGAAATAATAGAAATTTGACTTTCCGACCCGCGTTTTGTCGTGCGTCCGTTCCCGCTGACTGCTCGAAGTCGACTGTTTGTAGAAGGCTAGACTAGCGCTCGGGCCTCTTAGCTAGGCGAGACGCATTGAGCAGGGATAAACATTCAGGCCTGTATTTTCGTATGGCCTCGCTCAGGCCCGTAGCCAGGTTTTTGAGAGGGGGGGGGGCTTCGAAATTTTAGGAAAATTTGAATACATTCCAATAAATTTACATGATTCAATAAAATGTCTGATTTTCGATAAACTTTCAGACATTTAGATACATTTGGACAAATTAAAACTAAATTCATTAGAATTTCAGGGGGGGGGTCTCCAGCCCCTCCCCTGGCTAATACTGATACGTTTATGGAAAGATTTGTGACTACCGGTGAGACATGGGTTCACAAATATCAGTCTGAATCAAAGTAACAATCTAAACAGTGGAGATTCACTTCCCACAAATTTAATTCTGACGTTAATTCAAAAATTCTAAAGGTGCATTCACAAATGAAAATTAGGTTTAGATTTATGGTTTATTCTTTAGATTTGAAGGCTTTGGCCGCATATTATGTAATGACTCCATTCACACTTCAGAATTTAGGGTCTCTAAATTCAAATCATAAAGCTAAACATTGCAAGGTCCAAACTTTAGCTTTATGATTTAGTTTGACGTCACAAATTTCACCAATGAGAACGAGTCTGAAATGATATACACCCATCTCTATTTAGTATCCACTTGGTGGATTCGGCTTTTTAAACAAATGCGAGTAGAATATGGAGACTGTCATAACTTAATTGCTGAAATATAACCAATAATGCCAAGCGAATGACAGTTTCACGGCGCACAGGTGTCTTGTTGAGTACTGCTCTACCGATATTTTAATCTTGTTTTTGAAGCATTTACACAGATGTCTGTACATATCAAAACTAATTTTCAGGTAATTTAAACACAGGTATTAATGACTTACTTAAACCTAAACAAAAACCATAAACCTAATTTTCATTTGTGAATGCAACTTAATTGTCACAAATTATGTTAAAAATCTATTGTTACGCCACTGATTATAATCGCTTCTAACTGACGATGTATGCACTCTACTCATTCTACTTCTGTATCATATCGGACAAGTTGTATCTCTTTCGTTTGAAGGAGGTACGTCATAATAGCTATTTGCGCTCGAAACACACACAAAGGTTTTTTTTACAATCGCCACAATGGGGTCCACTACCATAACAAAAATTTATTTTTCTACAGTCTATATACAAAGTAGCCATTTGCGCTCTCTTTTGTCAACGGAAAATGTCACTTTGGCGCTCATGCGCGACAAAGTAGAAAAAACGCTCGCTGTCCAAATTTCTAACTATACAACGTTGAGAAATGTCACTTGTCTACATTCTTTATAGAAACGTTTAGTCAGGAACGAATGGCACTGTAGTTACACATTTACTACCTTCACAAGTCAATCTGACATATAACTGCTCTGTCGGTATATTACATAATCAAACAAAATGCTGCACTACTATGAAAATAAAATATGGCATTTATTTACAAAAACGAAAGTATAAAATGCTTAGATTAGATTGAAGCAATAACTCCAGAAGAATGGAGAATGACGATAAATTAAAATTAAATATAAAATAAATTGTGCGAACAGTTGTGCTGCTATCTGCAACAGTTTGGCGTCAACGCTCCCAATGGACATCGACTTTTCCACTACACTAGTTTAATGTACTTGAAACAAATAAATTATACAAAACTTATAATATTCATTACAAAATTGGCATTAATTTTTTGTAAAAACCAAAGCCAAAACAATATCTTGAAGTCATATTTGAATACGTTCCTATGTTCACTGCAAAACTTGAGAAGTACTGTAAGTATAAAGTGTACATTTTACTATTTTTTTTATTATGGTGGAGGACTGTAGAAAAATTTTTGTGTGTGTTTCTCTCAATCTATTTTTTTTTTATCAACTTACAGGTGATAATGAATACGTGTTACAAATTTATAGTGTATGTAGAGGATGCGAAATAAATTAACTTTTACTCATAAAGTCATATCCGGAAACGCACCGTTTTCGAGCTACAGGTTCTTAAAAGAATTATCTATCTTAATTTTAGTTGGCCGTGACTTCAGTTATTATTATTTTTATTTTTTAACTTTTAGCATTATGAATAAGCATGCTGTTTGCAACGGCTCGTGTATTAATAACTATCATTATAAACTCGTTGCATAATATACTATTATTATTATTATTACTCGTATCCAACTTAGCA
Organism: Harpalus rubripes; assembly: GCA_963082715.1. Lineage (NCBI taxonomy): Eukaryota > Metazoa > Arthropoda > Insecta > Coleoptera > Carabidae > Harpalus > Harpalus rubripes. The sequence goes on from OY720450.1 coordinate 11,695,994, forward strand.
TACATATAAATTACAAAATATAACTATAAATAAGAAACAAAAAAAACACTAAAAGTTACAAAATATAAAATACTGAAGGGACAAGAAATTATATAAAAAGCAACCAGTGACGGGCACAATCTACTGCAATAGAATTCCCTTCTGCAAGGTCTTTGAAGGTGCATCTACTAAGAGCCTGTAACTCGAAAACTGCGTTTTCGGATATGAATATAAAAGTCTATTTTGCGTCTCCTAAAAATTCAAAAAATCGTAAAAACCACTATTACTGTTCACTGTATAATTTGACGCATTATTAATATCTGTATTCTTTTTAAAATATTTTTGCTCAGTTAGCACAAAAAGAACAACATTTACTGAGTTTATCTGAAGAGAGAATACAGCTTATGTCTACGAAAAATCCAAAAGTAAATATTCTGCTTTTGTGTGACCTTGCCATATTTCCAATAAATTCCTCCATCCATTTTCAATATTCATTCGTGACGTTTAATATTACCGGATATCCGCAGGTGTGTGTTTGACGCGCTATAGGTATATCTACAACCTGTGTCTCTTTGTCACTTCGTCACCCCGAAACCCGGTAGCTTCCCCACTGCGATATTAAATTCCTCAAATGAAATGCGAAGGATTTATGCTGTTTTGTTGATCAGCAACAATATTCGCAACGTGGCTTTAATTAAAAATTGTGTACGTGGACACAATTTAGCAAGTCTTTTTAATAACGTGGACGACGCTTTTTGACAAAGATTGCTTACCTTAATTTGGACACTGGAGGTTGCTGTCACCTGAAATTAAAATTAATTTTAGAGGTTAAAAAATAATATTTTTGCTACTTATGAAAATTAGCACGTAATAGATATTTATACTTGTCCATTTTTAAAGTTAATGACCGTATTCTCTGCAAAACTGTAATGCCCAGTTACAGAAACGTGCAAAAAAACCTTATTCAGTTAGCGGGTCATATAAATGATCTAAATGAATAAATTCGAATGAGTTTCCTTGTTCTTTTACATCATTGCTGTCAAAAAATCGCGTTGCATATGTTAGTTTTGATGAGCCGTAGATTGATCAAGGAATTAATGAACGTTTCTGCAACAGATCTGTATATCTGCAAATACAGACAATTTATTTTAAAATGCAACATATGGTTCATCACTTCCATGGTTACACACTACTGTCAAAAAATGACAGCAATGTAATATTTGTCCATTTTAAAATGCAACATTATAAATAGTACTGCAACACAGAAGATAACTTCAGAACACATCACAAATGGTGTCAATTCTTTCTACGATCGACTAGGATATTGCCTTAATGTAAATGGAGGTATTTTTGAACAATTATTACATTAAAATTATGAATTTTTGTAAGCTAAAGTTTGTTAAGATGTGCTACATTAAAGATTTGATTTTTTGTTAATCATATGTAGGCTAATTTATTGGAAATTCGTATTGATAATACATAACTACAAATTTTGTATGTTGCATTTTAAAATGGACAAAAATTACATTGCTGTCATTTTTTGACAGAGATAGTGTGTAACCATGGAAGTGATAGACCACATGTTGCATGTTAAAATAAATTCCCTGTAATTAATAAAATCTTAACGATAACAGCTACTCTCAAATATTATTTTACATAAATCAATACAAATAGATTTGTTTTTGTCAGTTATTTACAAAATTACAGATCTTAAGTCTTACCGTTTAGAATACAACAAAGGCCATTAAAGCAAAAATAATAAATTTAAAACTTCTTATAATCAAATATATAAATAAATATAGCATCATGGCTGGGTGTGCCAATCTGCTTTGTACACTGATATCGGTACCGTCGTGTGGACGTTTTCCAGGCGTCACCTCACGGCCACTCAATGCTATGTTTCAAATAAGAATCTATTTAGATTCTAGATATGTAGCGATGGTGGTGTAATTAAATGGTCAGCATAGTTCTAAGCAGTTGATCCGAATTTGATTCCCGGCCATCGTACTTGTTTCACAATCTAGATTATATATATATATATATATATATATATATATATATATATATATATATATATATATATATATACAGAGTGGTGACAAACGACGCAGCATAGGGGTTCAGTGGTAAAATCTTAATGTACAGTTATTTGCTCCCCTAATTATTTTAGAGCAATTTATGATATATATTTGTTAAATATTTTTGTGATGGTATAATTGCTTTCGACTATTTTTACGATTTCGGAAATTGCAAAATTATAAACAATATCATATTCGGATGCAGTATTTTTTTCTGTAGCAAACACCTAATTACAATTTTGATCTAAAATAATTAGGGGAGCAAATAACTGCACATTTAGATTTTACCATTGAAACTCCTGTGCTGCTTCGTCGAAGTCACGATGTGTATGCCATATGTATTTGTCTAGTTCAAGGTTAATATTAATTTTTGTCTTATGAGTTACCTATTTTTATTGTACCGGCTCAATAGTCTAGGGGTATGATTTTCGCTTTTTATGCGAGAGGTCCCGGGTTCAAATCCCGGTTCAGCCCAATTTTAATTTAATAAATACTTAATTCTTACTTTCATCTTGTTCGATTCTAGACATAAAGCGATGGTGGTATAATGGTCAGCATACTTGCCTTCCAAGCAGTTGATCCGGGTTCGATTCCCTGTCATCGCATTCGTTTTACATTCTAGATGACATTATCTAAAGATGATCTTGGATGAGATAAATATTATGACTATATAGCGATGGTGGTGTAATGGTCGACATAGTTGTCTTCCAAGCAGTTGATCCGGGTTCGATTTCCGGCCATCGCACTCGTTTTCAACTCTAGTAGAATCTAAATAACATTGTTTGAAGATGCTCTTGACTGAGACAGATACTTTCTCTTTACATATATAGCGATGGTGGTGTAATGGTCAGCATAGTTGCCTTCCAAGCAGTTGATCCGGGTTCGATTCCCGGCCATCGCACTCGTTTTACAATCTAGATAACATCTTCTGTTGATAATACATGTGTATATATATTTGTTTCTGTATTTGTCTATTTCTAGGTTACTATATATTTCTATCTTATGAGTTACCTATTTTTATTATATCGGCTCAATGGTCTAGGAGTATGATTCTCGCTTTGGGTGCGAGAGGTCCCGGGTTCAAATCCCGGTTGAGCCCAGTTTTAATTTAATAAATATTTAAATTTAACTTTCATATACAGAGCTAGTTAGATTCTAGATATAAAGCGATGGTGGTGTAATGGTCAGCATAGTTGCCTTCCAAGCAGTTGATCCGGGTTCGATTCCCGGCCATCGCATTCGTTTTACAATCTAGATAACATCTTCTGTTGATAATACATGTGCATATGTATTTGTTTGTGTATTTGTCTATTTCTAGGTCACTATATATTTCTGTCGATTTCTGTCTTATGAGTTACCTATTTTTATTATATCGGCTCAATGGTCTAGGGGTATGATTCTCGCTTTGGGTGCGAGAGGTCCCGGGTTCAAATCCCGGTTGAGCCCAATTTTAATTTAATAAATATTTAAATTATATAAATAAATATCTATCCACCAACACGGATTCATCACTGGCAGGTCTACCACTTCAAACCTAATGAATTCTACAGAGTTCACACTTAACTCCCTGCATGACAATATACAAATTGATGTTATATACACAGATTTTGCTAAAGCCTTCGACAAAGTCAGTCATACAGTTTGACTAGGCAAGTTTAAATGTTACTTCCATTTTTCAAATAATCTAGTACAACTCATCGCTTCATATCTTGCTAATCGCAAACTCTCTGTACATTACAACAATTACACATCGAAACAATACATTGCCAGCTCCGGAATTCCTCAAGGATCGAACCTTGGCCCTTTATTATTTCTTCTATTCATCAATGACATTGTTAATCACATCCATGACTCCAATATCTTGTTATATGCAGATGACATTAAACTTTACCGCGTCATAAACTCAACTGATGACTGTATGAAACTTCAATCTGACATAAATAAAATTCTAGCTTGGTCTTCTACCTCCAAACTTTTGTTTAATTACAATAAATGTAAGATTATGACGTACACTGTAAAAAAGAATCCTGTACACTACCAGTATCGTATGTGTAATAATATATTAGAACGTGTCACACAAGTTACTGATTTGGGCATACTTTTTGATAATAAATGCTGTTTTGTTCCACACATCACTAGTATGCTTAAAAGCTCACATAGAAACCTAGGTTTCATTCTTAGAAACACACGCTCATTTCACAACCAGCATACTTTAAAGACTTTATATTATTCTTTCGTTAGATCTAAGCTGGAATATTGTTCACAAATATGGAGCCCAACCTACAATAAACATATAGATTCTATTGAAGTTTTACAAAGAAAATTTGTTAGGTATATTTACTTTAAACGATATCATGTTTACCCTACTAATGAATTTAATTACAATAACTGTCTAATCGAATTCGGAGTTCTGTCCTTGGACGACCGTAGAAAAATGCAATCATGTTTATATCTATACAAATTGGTCAATAATTCGGTAGATGATTCAGCTATTCTCTCTAAAATAAATCTTCTTGTTCCTCGATCTCGAACTAAATTGACATTTGCTTACCCGACTCCAAGGACAAACTACGAACTACGTTCACCTGTCAAACAGATGTGTATTATTTAAAACAAATTTGTAATTGAATTATTAGAACTATACTCTATTCGTTTTAACTATAGACTAGATGGCGTTTCGAGCGCGACCGTTTTTACGTGTATTAAATAATGAATTCAAATTTTGGCGCCATTCCTGGATTTAAAAAAAATCTTTGACATTTTTTTCAGGAATTTTGTCTTGTACGTACATATCTATCTATTTTTATCCATAATATTAACGAAGAGAACAATAACAAAACTAACGAACTACTAACTAAAAAACAACGAAAACTGTGTAATATGAAATATAACGCCAAAACACTACGAAAATTGTATAAACGAAAAGAACAATAACATACTTAAACAGAACTGAACAGAAATTAATAATATGTAATAAATCGTATATTATTGTCTTTGTTGACTTTTATTTATTTTATGTCAGACGTCAAAATAATTGATACAGTTGTCAACCAAATTTAAATTTCGCGTCAATTATTTTACTGTGTAAACTCGGTTCACGTTTGAACCAATCAGGGAGCTAGAATCTTAGGCCCTATCTCACCCAACGCTCTATAGTTAAAACGGATAGAGTATAGATATATTTTCTTACAGCATTTATAGGTTCAAGAAAGTACTGTCTGCTATACTTCTCGCAAGAACCGATAATTTATAATTTAAATTTAATAATAGTTTATTTATAAATATATATGTATTTTTTTTTACTTTTTCTATTTTTATTGTAAGGTGTCACTACTGTACATTCAGTGAAACAATTCCTCTGTAACTGGGATATTATCCTGTAGAGTGAATTTACAATAAATAAATTTAACTTTCATATACAGAGCTAGTTAGATTCTAGATATAAAGCGATGGTGGTGTAATGGTCAGCATAGTTGCCTTCCAAGCAGTTGATCCGGGTTCGATTCCCGGCCATCGCACTCGTTTTACAGTCTAGATAACATTATCTGAAGATGCTCTTGGATAAAATAGATACTTTCTCTATATATAGCGATGGTGGTGTAATGGTCAGCATAGTTGCCTTCCAAGCAGTTGATCCGGGTTCGATTCCCGGCCATCGCATTCGTTTTATACTCCGTAGTTACAGCACGCACTTTAGAATTCTATCAAATGAGGCATTTGTTTTTGCTTTTCGCCAGGAAGCAAAAATTTAGTAGCATAAGTTTCTCAAAATATTCGCCTGCAAGCGTTTGGCTCCAGGCAAAAGTATTAAACGTCACTATTTTGGTCACAATTCATTTCAAAGCCAAATTATATTTATATATATATATATATATATATATATATATATATATATATATATATATATAACTGTTATAATATGTTCTATTTTAATAGTATAAAACCCGAAAATTCCGAAAATAAAAAACGAATATAGAATTCTAAAGTGCATGTTACCAACATTCGTAAAAGTAAAATCGCATTCCTCTGTTTTCTATGATAGAATTCTAAAGTGCGTGCTGTCATTACTGTAGTTTACTTTTCAACTAAAGTATTTCCATTTCATTATATTTTTATATTTATTATGCGATAAAATTTGGTATTCTTTGAAAGAGCGTGATTAAAGTAAAAACGCCTTGCTAATATGAATCTCATTGCGTCGTAATTTATAGTAGTAAAAAGAAAATTTAAATGAAACTATTAAAAAGATTTTAGTGCAGTTACTTTAAATACTACTTTGCATATTTTGTATAAAATATGCTACAACGTAATTTAGTTTTAACTTTTATGACAGCTCGGATTTTATGTCATATACCAATGGGCAATGATGCAAATCAAGATGCAAGTTATTATAGTTTTATTCATTTAAATATTAATTAATTTTGAATTACTCGTAATACTGAATCTATGTTGCATTAGTTTTTGAAATCTACATTGCTGTAAAATATTATTAATTAAATTAGTTTCTAACTATTTTATATTTACAATTCTCCTGAAAAATTAATAAGTACGTAAGTACTAACCCAAAATCATAATAGTTCGGCCGATTTATATTTTATTTATATTCGTCCTAGGGTGCAAACTTCTTTCGGTCTGAGGCATGTACAACGTTTTATGCATTTATCAAATGTTTTAAATTTATTATTATTTATTTTTTAAATACATTTCCAATTGTATTTTATTTACCAGTCATCGGGCTTTTGCTCTACTTTACCACCCGCATGTACTACTTTACCGCCCAGAGGGTGTAATCTTTCAGTTTTCGCTATGGTAACTAAGATGTAAACAAACAATTTTAATGCAGTTGAGCGTAAAAAAATAAACATAGCATTCCTTATAAAACAGATTCAAGTAGACACCCGGTATTACAGATGAGTCAATTCCCGAAATTTAAAGATACGAGAAAATTCCCCAAAAAAATCCCGGAATTTTTTTTTTGAGAAATTTCCCAAGGAATATCCTTCGGGAAATTTCCCGAAGAATTTCAAATATGAATAAAAATTAGTTTATTTTTATTTTTCAGTGAAATTATGGTAATAAAATATATACATATACTCGTATCAACATATTTATACACTATCGGTCATACATACGAGTAGAGCGACTCTGTAAGAACTAATAAAGAATACTCCCTCATATTTTAATTGTTCAATATTTTCATACTTCTTATATAAAGTAAAGGTGCAATATTCATAAAACCTTAAATGTGTAATTCAAATAAATTTCACAAATACTTATATTTACTTTAAAAAAATTAACTAGAATAACAATTTATTTTGAAAGAAACTTAAATTACTCAAAAAAATGAACAATGTTACATATTTAATAATTATTTATAACTTGCCCCAAACATCAAAGCCAAAATCTTTTAAAATTTACGGGAAATTTGCAAAAATTATATTTACGAGATATTTCCAAAAAAATTCCAGGAAAAATGGTAACAAAATTTCTTTCCGAAAATCGCGGATGAAGGAATTTCCGCGAATTTTCCCGGGGTAAAAACAAATTCCCGCCGGGAATTTTTTGGCGGCACATCACTACCCGGTATACAGGATGTAATTATACTTCGGGAAAAAATGAAAGGGCATATAGTACTGACTAAAAAATCTTTATCAACATGAGTCCGATCTTTAATAGTTTCCAAGATATAAGGCAGTGAAAAATGAATTTTTACAGGGTTTACCTGTATTATCTCTAAAACTATAAGAGTTACGACTTCGATTAAATAAGACTTTGTGTTTACCATTTCAGAGGTCAACTTATATGTGCTTTTGTTGTTTTTTTTTTTAATCAAATGATTGTAGTTAAATGTGGCAACCTTGGCCAATATTTGTTTTCCAACAAACTTCGTTACTATTAGAAATTGAGAAAAATGTTTCATATAACATTTTATTGTTTTTTTTATAGTCTATTTGCGGACTTGACAAAATTTTGTTCAATCACTATCTTTGTCAATTATATAAATAAATAAAATGCACTATTCCTTTTCTTCACTGAACTTTATTAATACTTATGTACATTTCGAGTGCTAAGCTCTCATCATCAGAGTACACTCTCGCCTTGGTGGTCGTGTGGATTGAGGCAGTGCACAACGCTCGAAGCGACCGTCACCGCTCGACCCTGAGGTCGTGGGTTCGATTACCACATATTCTTATGTAAATGTAATATGGTAAATAATAAATAAAAAGTATTTGAATAGGGCTATAACACATTGGTGTTCAAAAGCCGACAAAATACTACTACTACTATTAATAAAGTTCAGTGAAGAAAAGGAATAGTGCATTTTATTTATTTATTTAATAAAAACTTCACGTAGCTCAACGAATAATTAATTATATTTGTCAATTATTTTCGATTCAAATAGTAAATGGCCTCTTTCTCGGAAACAGTTGAAGATCGGACCCATGTTGATTAAGCCTTTTTTACTCGTTTTGGTCAGTACTATATGCGCTTTAATTTTTTTCCCGATGTATGATTACACCCTGTATACCTCCATAAAATTACGGTATCTTTTCTGAATTTTCTTGTTAAAGTTTTCAAATTAACCTCTTTCCTTTTGTAAACAAGCCATTTAAAAGAATCCTGCAACCGAAACCGAAAAGTACCCCCGATTCTCTGCATTGTGACACATCCCCCCCCCCCCTTCCGATGCTCCTACCCCCCTAGAGCTATGCCCTTCAACCCTTCAACTAATAAATCACGCGTGGACTAACGACCTTTGGGGCGCGCTAAAAACAGCCAGGAAGTAGGCGCTGCCCTGCCCCGATGCTGCGATGTTTTACCTTTGGCCTGCTGGCGTTTTGCATACTTCATTCCACCGGACATTTATTTATAGATTTTGTTTTGTTTTTTGCAGGCCAGCACAGGGCAGACGCCTATAGGCCTGACCAGGGATGCAAGGTAAAAACAATGGATGTGAGAATTGTTTGAACATTTGATATTTGTAACAATGTAAAGTTGTAAATAACAAAATTAATCATTTTTACTTCCCTCTTCCTTGGGTAAGGGAAATAGAGGAATCGTTTTGAAAATCGCAGAGATTTTGATAAATAATCGTGTTTTAAGATCCATATAATCCAATACTATCATTTTTACGATTTAGGGTCCGCTCCTACTGCCTCTAGTTAAAGTGACAGTTAATACTAACCAACGGTTATGTTTCAAAATTGTTCTTACCACCCTTAGGTAGAGATCTAAAATTATTGAGCTTTTTAAACAATATTTCAGTAGTGTATTTCCAAATTCCTCTGCCACCCACTCTTATGTAAACAGTGTGAATGCAACTCACTGTATTAACTTGAGGGAAATAACTATTGAGGATATACTTGCTGCATCCAAAAAACTTAAAGCTAAATTGACCTCGGGTGTTGATCAAATTTCCGCTTTTTTTGTAAAAGATTGTATATCTGTTCTTTCTCAACCACTGTTATCAATATTTAATGCCTCTATTCGGAGCGGTGTTTTCCCTGAATGTTGGAAAGAGTCTGAAGTTTGCCCTGTATTAAAATCTGGGGACTCATCTAATGTATGCAACTACCGACCTATATCGGTTTTATCTAATTTTGCAAAATTATTTGAATCAATTATATACACTCAAATGTTTCCGCAGATACGAAATCTTTTATGCTCCGTGCAGCATGGGTTTGTTCCAAATAAATCTACTATCACTAACTTGAGTACTTTGTCGCAATACATATCTGAAGTTCTGGATAATCACGGCCAAGTTGATACAATTTATACCGCCTTCTCTAAGGCCTTCGACACAATGAACCACACCATTCTTGTAAATAAATTAGAACTTTTTGGTTTCAGTAATCTGCTACTAAATTTTTTTGAATCATACTTATATAATCGTAAGCAACGTGTTACATACAATGGTTACATATCAGAGATCTATTGTGCAAGTTCAGGGGTACCATAAGGGTCAAATCTCGGCCCATTACTTTTCTTACTATTCATCAACGATCTAGCCCTATTATTAAATTGTGAGGTACTCATGTACGCAGATGACGTTAAATTATTTTCTAAAATAGAAGAAGTGGCCGATTGTCAATCTTTACAAGATAATATTAAAGCACTGAGCAACTGGTGTGTTTCTAATAAGCTATATTTAAATATTGCCAAGTGTAAAATTATAAGTTTTACTCGTAAAAGACAACCTATTACACATGATTATTTTATAGATAATATTAAATTAACTCGTTGTGTAACACATTCAGATTTAGGTATTCTGTTTGATGTAAAATTATGTTTCGTACCGCATTGTAACACTTTAGTACCCCAATTATATAAATTATTGGGATTCATTTTACGTAATTCCAGAGAAATGACGAATATTTCCACTATTATTATACTTTACTTTTCTTTTGTTAGAAGTAAAATAGAATACGGCATGATAATATGGTACCCATTCTATAATATATATCGTTCTACGTTAGAAAATCTGCAAAGAAAATTCTTAAAATATTTATGGTTCAAAACTCACGGTAATTATCCAGAACGTGGAATAAACCATTTAATATTAAACATTTATAATTTGCCTACTATTGCAGAAAGACATAGAAAAATTGTTTTAAGTTTCCTTTACAAACTAATTCATAACAACTATGACTGCCCTTACTTAGTTTCTAGACTAAATTTTCGAGTTCCACGCTCCAGTAGTAGGCTAAATGATTTATTTTATGTACCAACTCCAAACACGAACACTATGTGTAAATCTCCAATGTTATGTCTATCTTTTACAATGTAATTTGTGAAAATTATGATATTTTGTTCTCTGAATGACCTGTATCGTACAATTGATTGCTAATCCATTTCCTCTTTTTTGTATATGTATTTCTCATTTTACTTTATAATTGGGATGTATCCTGTTAAGTAAATAAAGCATTATTATTATTATTATTAACTGGAGGTTAAAGCGATATCAATATCGGAAACAGATTAATAACATCTCGCAAATTTCTTAGCATAAATCTAAAATCTTGTTTAAAAATGTATAAAATTATTGGGCATGTAGGTACATATTATTTTATAAATAGTTTACCTTTGCTGTCGTCCCTCTATTTCCAGTAAAAGTTTATTTCCTAACACAATTTTTTTAAGAAAATCCATTTATCAACGATTGTTCAATACTAACAACGAGAGAAATGCAGTTGCTAGATTAACAACTCGACGTAACAACTAGTTGTTAAATTTTAGCAACTTGAAAGTAACAACTCAAAATGGTTGTTAATTTTAACAATTTTGCTTAGAGAATTAGGCCGAATTTTACGTTTGAGGTTTGTTATTTTTGAAAATTTTTGTCACATTTTGAGTAAAAATGATATGTCCAATTAAATACAGTTAGTTGAAAAATACAGATCTATTTATGATAAAAAAAGACGTGTCGCTGTTAAAAAAACTGACATTACCGGCTTACTCTTATTGGTTTGCCTTAGGAAATACATGTACCGGACAACGAACTGTATAGTTTAATGCAGTCATAATGCTAATTATAAGGTAAAGTCATAAGGTTACAGCTTACATAAACCAGCCTTAAAAAGTAAAATTTCACTTGGGCAATAAGCTCCTCCTTTTTACCTCTCGCTAAGAGAGGCATTGAATTCATGCTAAAAATTGCATATCCAGATTTTAGTGAATAAGCACGTGTTAAGGTCCCTAGAATTCGATTATAACATTTTTACGATGATGTCCGTATGTATGTGTGTGTGTGTGGGTGTGTGTGTGTGTGTGTGTGTGTGTGTGTGTGTGTGTGTGTGGAGATGTGTGTGGATGTTGGATCCACTATATCTCAAATCTATAAGACTTAAGACATTTTTAACTACGGATTCCTCAATCTAACAACAATGGGAAGTGTTGATTAAGTTTTGGTAACAATTGGACAACCGGAAGTAGTAGTTACAAGAAAAAATCATCTAAATATTATTTATCGAAAATTTATGTAACTACTTATATTAAAGAACGTTAAATTCTTTATTCGATAAATATAAATTCATTATTATATCTTCTATAGATTTAGAGATAAAGAAATGCATATAAAATAATTTGATGTAAAAATTCTCAGATCAAACTATTTCAAGGCAAGAAATTCAAATGTTTGTAATTCACACATAAATGTCACTGTCAAAAATAATTGTATGCCACTGTCAAAAATAATTGTACATTATGAAGATTATGAAAATAAAAAAAGTCAACAACGCAAAAGAATATACGTAAAAAAGAATATAAAAGGAATTTGCGAAAAAATGACGAATATAAAGAAAAAGAAAAAGAAAAGGAAAATAGAAAAAGAAAATGTCAGGATATTGAAAAAAAAGAAAATGTATGTATTGTACCTACCTAATTTATAGTAAAATAGATTTTGCAAATATATGTGAGAATTATTTTGTACTGAGACATGAATATATGTATTTGTATTTAAAAATATTTTTCGTTTTATGCGTACAACCAGGTAAAATATCTGGCGAGAGGTTATGTGCTGGCCACATCAGATTGTTTACTTTGATCTGCAATATTTTATGAGAAAAATTCTTTTGAAAAAATGAACTTTAAAATATGTTCATAAGTAATTATTAGTATTTTCAGGAAAATGAATGGTTTCTCTTCATGTCATTACTCATTCGTCCTTTTCTGTTTGGTTGTAATTTCATGAAACATTTCAAATAATTCCAAAATTTTGAAACGAACATTAATGCCGTCCAACAATACACTTAAAATTGCGTTTCATGTTAAGCTTTAATATCCACAATACATGCGCTTTGTATCTGTACTATCTGCAATAATGAAATACTATTATTCCTGTCTATTTTTATTTAATTACATAGATAGTCCTGTTAAACTAAATGTAATGAATATGTCCATGGTTCTATTATTATAACAAAGGATAATTATCCTCTTCATTTGATGTTTGATAAAACATTGAATTCATTGTGTTCAATATTAACTTTGACAGTGATATAAACAAATATGTACACTGATATCATTATCGGAAAATATGAATTATAAATATATTCATACGTAATATAACAAGTGATATGATTATCATCGATGATATTCTCGAGTGAAACCGGGTTGCAGATTTCACGAGTCCGAAAGACGAGTGAAATGTGCTGCTTCGGTTTCACGAGCAATATCTTCGATTATTAATCATATCACGAGCTATATTTAATGAGAGATTCGACCTAATTCTCTAAGCAAAATTGTAAAAATTAACAACCATTTTCAGTTTTCAATTTCAATGTCAGTTGCTAAGTTACATCAAGTTGCTAAAATTTAACAACTAGTCGTTACGTCGAGTTGTTAATCTAGCAACTGCATTTCTCTCGTTGTTGCATGGTAAATGGATTTTCTTAAAAAAAATTGTGTTAGGAAATAAACTTTTACTGACAGCAAAGGTAAACTATTTATAAACTAATATATACCTACATGCCCAATAATTATATACATTTTTAAACAAGATTTTAGATTTATGCTAAGAAATTTGCGAGATGTTAGTAATCCATTCCTGATACTGATATCGGGAAAAAAATATTTAGAGATATTCATACTGAACAAGTGTCGTTTAATTCGTGAATTGGATGGTCTCATGCTTCAAGCTTACTGAAATTTTCAGATTCTCTCCCGAAAAGATCTAAATTCAATTTTTTGAAATTTATTTTCATTTATCTTACACATTTAAATTTAAAAAACCATTTCAACAATGTCAAATTTATATTATTTTTATTGCTAAATTGATGGTCATGCGTCACTCCTGATGATAAGATTCTTGAAATTTCGAAATCTATTGCATCGAACTGAATTAACATGTATACTAAACTGGAGAACTTCATCAGATTCTCCCAACACTTAATTTCTCCTCCTAGCTATGGGTCTTATAAAGAGATTACAGGGCAAAATTTCAATATTTCAAGTCAATCAACCATTTTCAAAATTTCCAACTAGCACTTATCAGAACTGAAATGCAAAACTAACTTTGTTATTTAATTAGTCCAAAATTATCATGAAATTTACCATTAGAGAATATTGTTCCGCGGAACATCTTGCACCCCAAATTTTCTTATCACTCATTATGAAAAACTCAAACGTCAAACGAATCAAAATCTGTCACTTTAGATTGTGAATAGAGTAGAAATATGTACAAATATTGAGATTCGACATGCCTTCTAACTCACATGTTAATAACTTCACTGCTATATTTAACAACGATTGTTCAGAACGACCTTTTTTAACAATGTCGTGAATTATGTATTTACTGAATACCAGTTGAATGACAGTTGTTACAAGAGTTGCTAAAAATCGTTGTTAATTCTCAGTTGTTACCTAACGACGTTAACAACTATCTTAGTGAATTAGGTCGAATATAATGAATTGTTGTGACACATTATGTGTGCTGCTAACCTAACTTTTAATATATTGTTGTAGAACATGGTTAATTCGACAATTATTATTTGCATCTTTGTTGTTGTCAACCCACATTTTTATACACAAAATTAACTGTCCATGTCAAATATAGAAAACAAATCCCTTAATAACGAATATAATTGAGGTGATAATTTTTTATTTTTTAACATTGCTGTGATAGACATGTAACTAGGAAGATTCTGAATGTAGATTGGCGGAAAACATGTCACGTAACTCATGAATTATATTCTCATTACGACATATTTTGATTCTTCAATTATTCTAACAATTATTTTATATCTGCCAAACTAAATAACCCGGAAATCATAATTTGTTTCTTTCCATAACATACTGAAAATTAATTGAACATTGTTTAAATTAATTAAAAATTTTCACAAAGATATTTTAAATATTTTGAGTGTCTGGTCGCAAAACTGGGGAACCGGGTTCAGTCCCGACTGACGCCAATTTCGAATTCTAAATGGCACAAAATTTACCCTTATGTTACAGTCTCCACGCCAGCAATGAGTTTCCGTGAGGTGACGCCTGGTAAACGCCCGCACGGTACAAATATGTTATCATCATTAGCGAAATCTGTGTACAAAGCAGATTGGCACACCCAGCAATGGGTAATATGCCGCGATGATAGAATTTGTAATTTTAATATTTTGAGCTTACCGATGAGCTTAGTATACTTTCGAAATGTGGATACTAAATAAAGATGGGTGTATATATCTATATCATTTCAGACATCAAACTAAATCATAAACCTAAAGTTTGGACCTTGCAATGTTTAGCTTTATGATTTGGGTTTAGAGACCCTGAATTCTGAAGTATGAATGGAGTCATTACATAATATGCGGCCAAAGTCTTTAAATCAAAAGTATAAACCATAAATCTAAACCTAATTTTCGTTTATGAATGTACCTTTACTTTATTATAAATGTTTAATCGCATTTTTTTCTTCATATTCTATACAGCTTGACCTTAGAGAAAACCGACAAACTTTAAACATGTATTCTAGGGCCATTCAAAGTAAAAAAAATAAACAAATAAATAAACAAAAACCTGATGTGGCCAGAACATTACCGTCCGTCAGTTCTATGTATTTTATACAATTTTCATACAGACAGTTTCTTGCGAAAGATTCTATATTTCCAGTACATTACCTTCCCTCAGTTCTATGTGTTTTGTACAAATTCCATACAGAATTGATTCTATATTTGCAGTAAAATTACAAACATACTATGTCAATCGCACTTGACATTGACATCTAGTCTATGAGAATTCTTTAAATTATTAGCTGTTTTCAGTGTTATTGCATAGCAGGCTGCTTTATGAAATTTAATTTCTTTATAATTTTTAAACTCAATATCCATTGAATATGAAGTATAATATGTAATCAAATCGTATAGAGAATAAAATAATCTTTAATATTTATAATAACATTAAATGTGCAAAAATACTATTTTACATCGTTTTTCCAAGAAAAACTGTTAAAATCTTCAAATGAAGGTACTTCCGGTCGACCAATTATAATCAATATCTAATCAGCTCTTCATATGGATGTAACGAAGAGGAATACAAAAGAATTATACTTTTTACCTTCCGTCACCTTTAGGTAGGGACGGTATTGTCTTTGTCAAAAAATTCGGTGCTGAGTTTTTGATGAATAAGCACGTTTTAGGGTCCCTAGAATACGATTTTACTCTATTTACGATTATGACTGTATGTGTGTGTATGTGTGTGTGTGTGTATGTGTGTGTGTGTGTGTGTGTGTGTGTGTGTGTCTGTGTGTGACAAAATTTTCTAATGCTATAATTCTAATACTACAATTCCAAAAATTATAATTCTTTCGTATTCCTCCTCGTTACATCCATGTGAAGAGCTGATTCGATTTTGGTTATAATTGGTCAACCGAAAGTACCCTCATTTGAAGATTTTAACAGTTTTTCTTGAAAAAACGATGTTAAATATAATTTTTTCACATTTAATGTTATCATAAATATTAAAGAATATTTTATTCTCTATACGATTTGAATGCATTTTATACTTCATATTAAATGGATATAGAGTTAAAAAAATTTAAAGAAATTAAATATCATATATATTAGTCAGCTATGTTATAACTCTGGAAACAGCTGCTATATTAAGAAAATTCTGATTGAAAGGTGTCAATGTCAAGTGCAGTTGATGTGTGTGTGTGTGTGTGTGTGTGTGTGTGTGTGTGTGTGAGACGATTTTTTTCCGACGATAACACATTACCTTCCGTCAGTTGTATGTATTTTGTGTAAATGTCGTACAGAAAGTTCCTTGCAAAAGATATTATTTCTTGTACATTACCTTAAGGCAGTTGTATGTATTTTATACAAATTCCATACAGAAAGAAAAAGATCCTATATTTCCAGTAGTAAAATTATAAACCTACATACTATCAACTGCACTTGACATTGACATATATATATATATATATATATATATATATATATATATATATATATATATATATATATATATATATATATATATATATATACTCACAGATATACAGACATGCAGACATCATCGCAAAAATAGTAAAATCGTATTCTAGAGACTCTAAAACGTGCTTATTCATTAAAAACTCACCACCGAATTTTTTGACCAAAACAATACATTCCTTTCCTAATGGTATGACGGAAGGTAAAAAATAAAACAGAGGAGAATTGACACATAGTTTATATGAACTTTCTTTATTTAAGAATGTAAGGTATAAAAAGAAAAAAAACAGAAGTCTTGTTCACACTGTTCTTTAATGAAACATGGACCGGTTTCGGTTACTTAGTAACCATCCTCAGCACCGGTTTTTGAACTTAAAAACTACAGAAGTATCACACTACTAGTTCGAAGAGGGAAACTGTACATCGAACCAAAAATATTTACAGAAATTTATATAAAAATATTTCTCAAATTTTAAATCTGTGTCTGCGGTCAGTAGCTTGTCTTTATTTAAAATAAACTCTAGAATACATATATAAACATATAAAGTTTGTCGGTTGCCTTAGAGGACACCTGTATATGTAGAGACAAAAAATTAAAATGAAAGTTTCATAAATTTTGCAATCTATGCTGTTTCACAATGGAAACAGTTAGGATGTTCAAATATTACTATTTGACGGATGTCAGACATATAGATACAATTTACATAGTATATTAATAAAATAATTTACTGGAAATATATAATATGACGTGTACGGAATTTATATAAAATATACTGAATTGACAGAAGGTTACTATGTTGGCCTGATCAGATTACTTCTTCACGTCTGTGAGTAATTGAGACGGCGTTAAAACTTAAAAGTTAAAGTTGCGCTCTCGAAACAAAATCGAAAAAATTGTTGAAAAAGTCTGTAGACAAATTCAAACAAAGTAAAAGCAATTGAATAACAAACACTTGAAAACTTTCTTGTTTGCAGAAATAACAAACTTATAATGAAGAAAGAAAAATTACTTACTCTCTTGAACGAGAAAAAAATCACTTTACAGTTTTGAACACAACACTTATTAGAATCACAAAAATGAACACTTATTGTGACGCACAATTATTTACAAACCTAACCTACATTAACCTTAAAATGGTCTACCACAATGACAGTTAAAAACAATAGAAAAGGGAGAGAGTAAATTTGATTGTTTATATGTTTGTGTACGGGAAAGAGAAAAGTCTTTCATACGTAAGTCGTCCTTGAGCAGGATTCTTACCGCTTCCTACGCGTAACGGGAACCGACTAAAACTTAAGCGGAACTCGAACCGGTTCGAAAGCTCGCAACTTTCACACGCACGCGCAAACCGGTAAAGTGTTTGCTCCAGATTCTGGCGCGTCAAAACTTATTATATAGGAATTTGTTGTGTTGTGTGCTGGGAATTTTATCAAAGTTATTTTATTGTTTCAGAGAAGCGGACCTTGAATATTTTCGGCGAGAGGCAAATGTGAATATGTCACTGAAAAATTGTGGGAGTAAAACATTATTTTATTGTTCTAGAGAAATAAAATATACCTATTGTGTTATATAAACTTTTTCAGTTTTCATTGTACGAAGAAGTGATTCAAAATGTAACGAAAATTCATATTTCAGGAAAAAAACTCCCCAGATACGAGGGGCAGTAGAAAAGTAATCTACCTAGCTATGAAAAAAACAATTGAAACGCACAAGCATAATTTGTCAAATAGTGGCCTGTTTTCTAACCTTATCTGCAAAATTTGTGTTCATTGTGATAATTAATTTCCAATTTATAAAGTGAATTGTGAGGATAAATGAGTAACTTAAAATTAGAGTATCGCAGTGTTATAAAATTTTTGACAAAAGAGGGCCATCGGCCGAAAACAATCCGTGAGAGAATGATGGCCGTCTATGGGGATGATACACCATCATATTACACAATAAAATTTTGGTCTAAACAGTTTCGATGGGGACGTGAATCCATCGAAGACGATCCCTGAAGTGGAAGACCCAAAACGGCAACAAATGACGAAATGACTCAAAAAGTTGAAGCCATGGTCCTCAAAGATCGTCGTGTGAAGGTCTCTACCATTAGTATGGCATTGGATATATCTGAACCCAGTGTAATAACCATCTTGCACGACAATTTGAACATTAATAAGGTGTCAGCCAGGTGGGTTCCACGACTGTTGACACCTGAACAAAAATTACGCAGGTTGGAAATTTCGGAGAGTCATTTGAAAACTTTGACCAACGATTCTGACTTTTTGGCACAAATTGTGACGGGCGACGAGACTTGGGTGCACCATTGGGATCCTGATACAAAAATAGAATCCAAGCAGTGGGTTCATAAAGGGTCCCCAACACCAAAAAGGCACAGACGCAATCCTCTGATGGGAAATTGATGGCAACAGTTTTTTTTTGGGACATCAGGGGTATCCTTCTCATTAAATATATGGCAAAAGGGATAACAATGAATGCGGACGTATATGCGAACACGTTGAAAAATTTACGGAAAGCAATTAACCAGAAAAGACCCGATTTTTCCAATCGGAAAGTGTTTCTGCATGACAATGCCACCGTGCATAAGGCTGCGAAAATTAGGTCAATTGTGCAAGAGTGCAGATTCGTGGAGATAGACCATCCTCCCTATAGTCCAGACTTGGCTCCATCTGACTTGTATCTCTTTTGACTATTAAAGAAAAATCTTAGAGGACACCGTTTTGACTCTGATGATGGCCTAAAAGCAGCCGTCGACAACTTTTTGAGTCAAGAAGAAACATTTTTTTATAAAGGTATGTATAAGTTCACTGGAGGAGAAATGGTGCAAGTGCATTGATGTAGGGGGAGATTATATTGAAAAATAAAATTATCAAAAAAATAGTACGTCTTTTGTTTCATAGGTAGGTAGATTACTTTTGTAGTGCCCCTCGTACATTAAAGAAATTTGAAGAAGTCTGATGAAGGTCATCTATATCATGAACGAATTAACAAATTCGCATATAATTATCTCTCTCATTTGCAATGACTATAAGCGTGTGCAATAAGGATAGATATAACATGCTTGTCTTTCAAAAATTCATATTGTTTCGAGTAAGTTAGGACATTCCATTATAAAACCATACTCGTTGTTGACGATATTTTCGTTGTAACGATTCGACCCCGCTTTTTCCAATCCATTTTTCCACTAATTCTTTTTTCCAAGACCCTTTTTTCCACCTAAATTTCTTAATTAATTCTGATATATTACCTTGATTCATAGCCCTACGAATAACGTTATTGACACTATACCAGTATCTTATTTTACACATATTTGGTTTTACTTTTGCTAATAAACTTACTATACAGTGTCTCACACTCTATGTTCAGTGTGGCGGAGACCAAGAGTATATCTTGATTTTTGTGAAACACTAGTAAAAACTATACCTCATGAGGATCTGCAGATCTAATCAGAATATATAGATAACCCATCACTTGAATGTGTGCTTAGAAAAGTATTTTTTATAAAACTCAACGTAGGTACTGTTGGCAGATGTTTAAAAGTTTAGCTACAATTAGGCAGAAAGTGAAAATAAATATTCTGAAATCTAGTTAGGAACTTGGAATCACCTTGTATTACAAGAATTAAAAAATTACCCGCGCACGTTCAGCTATAAACTGTTTCTGTAGTTTAGAAACAACCAGCAACATTTACTATTTACATGTAAATGAAATTTGTTCTGTATATTAAATTTAACTTAAAATTTAATTATTCTACACACATTGTGAGTTGTGTACTACGCTTAATTTCATTATTAAAAATAAACTTTTATTAACATGACCATTCCAAAAAGAAAATTTTCAGGGTGTAACGGCAAAACTCGTCCAATTTCAAACAAACATGGTTAGTAATAAGAGAAATATCAAAAATACCAAAAGAAGCAGGTTGTCCTTCTGCAGATATTACCGACAAGAACATTGCTGCAATTTCGAAAATAATAGATCAAGACAATAGAGCCACTTATAGGGCAATAGAGTATCATCTGAAGGTTGGATCCTTAGCTATTCAGACTCATCCGCATTTAAAAAAAAATATGAGTCATTTTGTGCTACAACAGATTTTTTATTTCCAACAATCAGAAGTTGAAAGAATTTGCCAATAAACTTTAAATAATGGAAGACTGAATGTAATGTACTGAAAATATGGAATTTTTGCAAGAAACTTTCTGTGTCGAATTTGTACAAAATACCTACATAGAACTGACGGAAGGTAATGTGCTGGCCACATCAGATTTTTTAATATAAGCTGTATTCTTTTTGGACAAAATCTCAGTTCATCTCAGATCACTTCAGATAAACCCAGGGAATCATTGTTTTTTGACACAACTGATCTTAGTTCTTCTAAGTAAACTCACTACCCCCCTTTCTGATGCTACACTACCAGTTTACAAAACTCAAAATGATTTGAAACACTCAGTTTGCATTCTAAGGTTATATAATACAACAAATTTTATAGTCACATATACAGATATACTTAGACTTGATTTACATTAGCGGTACAATGACGGTACGATGACGGTACAATAACGGTACAATGACGATATGTCAATTACATGAGGCGTTTACATGAGACGGTACCACGACGGTACGAACATAATAAAATCCTAAGACAATATAGTTTTGTCTTTTATGTATTACGACAGTTTGTGGTGTTTATGTCATGTTTCTATCAAAAGTAGAAAATATCGTGCAATTTCCTTATTCTTGTCAAAGAAGGAGAAAAACATGAAGAAAATCCAGAAAATTTTACAAAGCGATACTATTTTTTGTGTTCCATCTATAATAATCTGTAGTGTATATTTCACGTTTTTGTTATAAGCAGAGAAATTTTGTTCAATAAATGTGTATGTATGATTATTTCTCATTTCTAGCTCATTTTGACTACATTTTGATTGAACTAAAAGACAAATATGAATAAGTCAAAAACATGTCAAATGTCAATCACCTAGCATACGTTTACTTTCACTCGGCTGATTTTTGTATAAACGAATGAACGTCAACTTGAAGTGCACGTACTCTTCGGCGTATTTTTCAAACGCAACCTTCCACTACCCCCTTGCATGGATATACTACGCTTTGATATTTTGTCAATAGAAACAAAACCATACTGTACCCTGGTCGTATCGCTAATATAAGTCAGTAAATATCACTGGGCCGTCATCGTACTGAGAACGTAGATGAAAATGGGTCCATTAAAATACATTGGACCAAGAAGTATCGTACCGTTATTGTACCATCATTGTACCGCTAATGTAAATTAAGCCTAACAGTAATCTATTTTCAACATTATCCATTTTTCGTTTATAAACAGAAGGAAGTGATAAAATGGAATTGAACTTGTTCTTTTTGCACATATCACAACTCACTTCATTCTCAACTCACTTATGTACTGCGTTGAGTTTCAATTGGGTCAAAAAGAACACAGCTATTCTATCAGCGTGCTCCTCATAAATAACAAATTATATACCTACTCTGCGTATTTCAATATAAATTTTCTATATTTTAAACAAATAGGAGTACAATGCATTATGATTATATACTATAAAGGGACAATTTTAATTATAATTAATATTTGAATACGTACAAAATTTAACCCTAATACTTGGTAATCCGCGCTACACACAAAAGTTAATTAAAATAAATGAAAATTGATTAGATTCTGGCGGTAAATATAAAGTAAATTTAGGATCAGGCCTTGCCCAGAACCACTGGCAAAGTTTCAAATAGGTGTTTAACACTTGTTCATAAGTACTCACGAGTGTGCGTTATGAATTTCAAGTATGATTATTCCTCCGGCAAATGTTCAAAACGACTTTAATTTTCACGATAACCTACACTAAATCTACTCCCGGCAATTATCATAAAATTGGCCTGATTTTATTCTGGATACGGTACGGCAAATGCCGCACAGCCGCTCTGAGGGAGAATACGAAACACTGCATATTTCAAACATTGTGCAGAGCAAAACTAAATTGATGAAACTGGGTCACTTGTACTAGAATTGATTATGGGAATTTGAAAATGAATTAAAAATTCTAGTGAAACGTCAAAACAGATTTACGTGGAATGATGAAATTATTTTCGCAAATCAAATTTGATTTCCGTAACATGGAAATTGTATTTGCGGAGAGGTATAGCTATATAAATGAATTTATAATCGTTTTATAAGTGTGTGGCAGTTTTTAAGTAAAAATTATTTTTAATTATATTGCGCTCTTATTGGCGACGGTTTGGTATTAGTAGAGTGCGCGCACCCGACGACCCGACTTCAATGAGTATAGGGAGCCCGCTGCCGACGCCACTGAACGAAGCGTATTGGAACGTGTGTAGTGATGCACGCGAGACGAGACGAGACAAGAAATATAAAATATCGATCTCGTCTCGTTTTCGGATCTGTTATCTCGATCTCGCTCTCGATATCGCTCTCGTTCTCGCACATTTTTTTGGGTCTCATCTCGTTCTCGCACGAGAGTCTCGCTATAAAAATAAGCGCATGCGCACTACGTATTTACGTAACTGTTTAACTACAAGAGACAATTTCGTACCAATAGCACCGTCTTCCATGTATTTGCAATCGTATAACTATAATAAAGAGACGAAACACTAAATTCTGGTCACCAAATTATTTCAATACGAACATAATGTTTATGCATTTACGGTCACCACAAAATGTGATAAGTTAGTAGATAATTTAATTTACCACTGAAATATCCAATTTATTATCAAATTGTGATCTCTAAACTATTTCAATACAAACACCTGTTAACACATTGTGTCTGTCATCAGTAAAACGAATTAAACATTAAAATATTATTTTTTTGTAACTAAAAGTACCTACACTTTTTCATTAAATAAATGCCACTATTTAAGTAAGATTAAGTCATAAAAAACCGCTACACTGGTAACCCGCCGGTAACCAATCACTCCGCTTCTCTCCCTGTTGGCTCCCATCGACGCTTAATATAACATCATTTACTTTTCAGGGGCGACAATAGTTTTATTAACAGTGGTTTTAACTGAGGTGAATTAGGGGATGAAATATTAGAGAAAACTAGTTATATTGGATGCAATACCGATTTTATCTTTATTTTTGCATTTCCTCGCTCTGGGAACGATACTAATCGAATCGAATCTAGATAGACTCAAAAAAATATAATGAATTCATATAATTTTCACATTTACGTGTTCTATGCATTAATTAGCATTGACTCCACTCCTCGTACGGTGCATTTTTCATTGAATTTATGATTCAAAGCTATAAAGTTACAAATACTTTTATTGCGAGACTCTCGCGAGAATCTCGCGAGATTTCTCGCTTCTCGCAGTTATATCGATCTCGCCTCGAATTTTAAACTGCAATTTCGCTCTCGTTCTCGTCTCGTATAATGCAACGAGACGAGACGAGACGAGATGCGAGAGTACTCTCGTCGTGCATCGAATTAAGAGAAATTAGTAAAAAATAATGAAAGTATATGTTTAATAATGAGTATTAATAAAGAAATAAAATGATATAATTGAAATACTTCGGAAATAAGGGGTTTTTGTTTTAGCAGCTGTGAGCGAGTGTCTATTTATAGCGGTGACGTACTCGCGCTAGCAGCCGGACGATGTAAACAAACTGGTCGCGACGTGTTTAATTACTTGCGGTCGCCTGAACCTTTTGTGTTCATTGTTATTATGCGGTCGAACATTCCAGGGCTTTTCTGGAAGATAATGGCAGCTGTATACAGAGTCCTAGAGACACATGGAGTATTAGAGAGTAAAGTGTTAGTGAAAAGCACAGCAGTATCGTAGTGAGTGTATGCAGTTGGTGTCGAGTCGATACTCGGGAAGTTACTGGTATATAATAAATAAATAAATAAATAAATAAATATTGGGATAGCTGTGGATGCCAATACTCGGTAGTGTTGAGTATTGAGAAACTATAGTGTACAAGAACAGTAACGGCAAGTCGGAAAGTTACTTTTATACCGGGAGAGAATACTTGGTAGTGTTGAAGAGTATTGGGAAGCTAGGTATATGGGGACAGTAACGGCAAGTGGAAGTTAATACTCGGCAGTGGTATAGAAGAATTGTGGCATACGGACAGTCGTTGATACTTGTCTTGGCCACTCAAAGACCACCTATAAATATATAAAGAATGCAGAGTTAAGGGGTGAAGTCTACTACCAATGGAAGTAGACAAATTCAAATAGCGGACACGTGGCTACCATTCCAGTACTGCAATTCTTAAACAGATTTTATTTGAATATAAATTTCTTGCGTTAAACTTAATAATTTTGATACACTTGCAATTATAAAGCATGTAGACTTGTACAGTGTTACAATATTAATTTGTTTTTTATAAATATAATTTAAAAATTGCATACATTTCAAGAACATTTTAGATCCACGAAGAAAACAGTTTTATATAAAAACTTATATTCGTGACATCACATCTATATTTTTAAACTGCGGGGGACCATAACTCGCTCATTAATAGAAATTTTTTCACCGGATTTTCACCAATAGTCTTAGTTTTACTTACACTTTCTGATAAAATAAAAAAAGTGGAATCCCTTATTACTTGCGGTCGCCTGAACCTTTTGTGTTCATTGTTATTATGCGGCTGAACATTCTAGAGCTCTCTGGAAGTTAATGGCAGCTGTATAAAAGGGACGCAGCTATGCTCGGGAGTTAGCTAGTTACATGGAGAGACATATAGAGACATTCACAAAGAGTGTTAGTGAAGCACAGCAGTATCGTGGTGGGCGTATGCAGTATAGTGTCGAGTGGAGGACTCGGGAAGTTACTGGTTAACTGGGATAGCTGTGGATGTGAATACTCGGTTGTGTTGACGAGTATTGGGAAGCTAGGTATACGGGGGTAACGGTAAGTGGAATCTACACAATATATATATATATATATATATATATATATATATATATATATATATATATATATATATATATATACTGAACACACAAGTGGTATTCATTGGATTATACAGTAAATAAATTTGATGACAAAAATAAAATAAAATTTTTGACGTTTGTTGTTTATTGATATATAAAACAAAGTGTTTACTAGTGGTTAGTGCGTCGATATTACATTTGGGACCCTGCGAATATACAAAAACGGTTATACGGCATCGTCAAGGATATATTCGCTTATCAATACATAGTATCTAAGTAAAATTCTCAAATGCCACTGGCTGAATTAATTATGAATTGTACAATTAATAGTTATACAAAAAGAGGTTCGAAAATAATCGAATATACAGTTGAGAGGACGAGATGAGTTATCAGGTAACACATCGAGTCCGCAAACTGTATATTCAGATGATTTTTGAAGCTCGAGTTCTATATGTTAAGACAACGAATCAACCAACTGTTTTTACGAAATGTCAAAAATATTACTTGTTCATTTATATCCAAGGATGATTACATATGATTAATTTGTTTTCGACCGAAACACCCTTAGTTGTGTTTCGCGAAATACGACTTGGCAACGCAAATAACCGATGTTTTACAACATAACTAGGAAAAATTGAGCTATCTGATTGGTCTATTTTCCGATGAGTTGTATAGTCATATGGTAAATAAACTTTTTTGGCCTTTTTGGGAATATTTTAATGTTTGATGTTTATTTTACATTTTTGGACGTTTCGAAGGCCCAATGGCCTTCATCTTCAGCATCTAAATTACACAGGTTTTGGAGTTTACATTTTCGTTTTGCTTCTTTTTCTCTTTTTTGCAGGGTATGTTTGCCCACAAATTACTAACATCGTATCAAATAAGTGAAGACATCCATTGTTATTATCTATTTAAAGCATGATTGATATTCGAAATAAAAATTCTTATAGGGTTTTTTTCGAATTTAAGCAGAAACACTTCACAGATACAGTTTTTATTATTAAATAATTAAAAATAATAATAATAAAAACTGTATCTGTAAAGTATTACGGCTTAAATTCGAAAAAAACCAATAAGAATTTTTTTCTTCAAGTGTATTATAATATGCATATTATGCTACTGTACACACGCTGTAGAAGATATTCATTGTCTTACTAGTACAAAAATGTTGTTATTGTTGTACTAGTAAAAAAATGTTAGTTTCTTAGTTCGCCGCTGGCGGCGGCAGTAGCCACATCAACACAGATCATATTGAAAATTGTTATTTGACAGTTGAAACATTCGTGTTTAGTAGTGTACACAGCCAGCTTTGACTAAAATTGCAAATTTTACAAATAAAAAAATTCCAAAAAATGTCAATAAATTATTTGAAACACTTGAAGAAAAAATAGTATATGTCATTCGGAGTAGAACGCCCTTTTTGTGTTTTACCCAGCTTGCCAGGCCTCGGCTAGCGCCTCGGCCGCAATAGCTGAGTTCAACACAAAAAGACCGCTTTCTACTCCTAATAACATAATATACTATTCTTTCGAATAGCAATCAGGCTTCAAATTAGTTAATAACAATGGAGGTCTTCACTTATTTGATACGATGTTAGTAATTTGTGGGCAAACATACCCGACAAAAAAGAGAAAAAGAAGCAAAACGAAAATGTAAAATCCAAAACCTGTAGAATTTAGATGCTGAAGATGAAGGCCATTGGGCCTTCGAAACGTCCAGAAATGTAAAATAAACATCAAACATTAAAATATTCCCAAAAAGGCCAAAAAAGTTTATTTACCAAATTAATCTCAAAAGGGAAACAAAAGTCCACACAGCATTGTATAGTCATACGTAATATAACAAGTGATATGATTATTTATCATCTATGATATTCTCGAGTAAAAACGAGTTGCGGATTTTACGAGTACAAAGGACGAGTGAAATGTGTTGCTTCGGTTTCACGAGCAATATCGTCGATTATTAACCATAACACGTTGTATGTGCTGCTAACCTAACTTTTCATCTAATGTATTATAAGTGATTAATTTTACAATTCTCTCATTATTTTCATCGTTGTTCATACCAATCCAATGATTATCGCACTCAAAATTAACCGTCAATGTTGCAAATGAAACAAATCCCTTAGTAACGAATATAAATAAGGTGATTATTCCTTTGTTTCTTATCATCGCTGTGATAGACATGTAATTAGGGAGATTCTAAATGTTGATTGGTGGAAAACCTGTCACGTGAGTAATGAATTATATTCTCATACCTATATGTAATTATCGGAATTTAATTAAACCAAATTTGAAAAAAAACCAAGAAGGAGCTGCAATAGAAGCCAATATATGCAGCCGCACGTGTTTTAAAAGAAATCAATGCCAATTGTCGTCCATAACTGTCAGGAAAATGTTCCCAGTAACCTGTCGAATGCACATATTGATTCTATTTCCATCACTGCACCAAAAAGTCAAAAGTCAATTACATCCTCTGGAACTCGAATACGCTAATTGAATTTAAAAAATTAATAGACAAATCAAAAACACTCCTCCGGTCAGAAAAAAACAGTCAACCACATCAAAAAATATCAGCCTGAAAATTTCCACGAAAAATTATAACGAATCTGACGTGTAATTTAAAAATAATGAAAACTAGCAGGAAACGGAAAACGTTGGCAAGTTAGAATTACTGGTTCAATTTCCAATTACCAGAAGAATAAAACATTGTGGTCAGCAAAGGCATTCAACGTAGCAATATGAGAGACGACGATAAGAATAATTTGACCACTGCAAACTCGTGGCAGAATTTAAAAAATCTTAAAATTTAACATAAACAGTTTTATACTGTAGACCAAATATTTATTTTTTTAACTACATACTTAATTTTCTCTGGGTAAATATACAATATTAACGGCTAATTGTACAAATTTTAACTACCAATTACGGCCATTAGTTAAGAATGAAACTGAACGTTAGAAGCGATGCGAACAACAGTTTTAACATCCAGTTAGCTTAACTAAAGGTGTGAAGAACAATTATGTAACATAACCGGTGGTTAACACTAATTGTCACTTTAACTAGAGGTGGTAAGAGCGGGCCTAATATAAACAAAACATAACGAAGTGAACTGTCAAATGTCAAATTTATTGACATCAACAATAATCTTAAACGTCTTATAAAGGCTAGAACTCCTAGCAAATTTTGAAATATCAAAACATAAAATGTCGAATGATATCATACGGCCTAATTCACTAAGATAGTTGTTATCATAGTCGTTAGGTAACAACTGATAGTTAATAACGATTTTTAGCAACTCTTGTAACAATTGTCATTCAATTGGTATTCAATAAATACAGAATTAACAACATAAATGGTCGTTCTGAACAATCGTTGTTGAATATAACAGTGAAGTTATTAACAAGTGAGTTAAAAGGCATGCCGATTCTCAATATTTGTACAAATTTCTACTCTATTCACAACCTAAAGTGATAGGTTTTGATTAGTTTGACGTTTGAGTTTTTAATAATGATTGATAAGTAAATTTGGGGTACCAGATGTTCCGTGGAACAATATTCTCTAATGGTAGATTTCATGATAATTTTGGACTGATTAAATAACAAAGCTAGTTTTGCATTTCAGTTCTGATAACTGCTAGTTGGAAATTTTAAAAATGGTTGATTGACTTGAAAAATTGAAATTTTGCCCTGTAATCTCTTTATAAGACACATAGCTACGCGTAGAAATTAAGTATTGGGAGAATCTGATGAAGTTCTCCAGTTTAATATACATGTTTATTCAATTCGATGCGATCGATTTCGAAATTTCAAGAACCTCATCATCAGGAATGACGCATGACCTTCATCTAGAAGTTTTAGCAGTAAAAATAATAGAAATTTGACATTGTTAAAATGGTTGATTAAAGTTAAATTTGTAAGATAAATGAAAATAAATTTCAAAAAATTGAATTTAGATCTTTTCGGTAGAGAATCTGAAAATTTGTTCAATATTAAGAATTAAAATATTTAAGTTTGGAATAAATGTAAACCCTTCATCTTGTAACATGAGATCTTCGGGCATATATCAGTATCGGGAATGGATTATTAACATCTTGCAAATTTCTTTGCATAAATCTAAAATCTTGTTTAAAAATGTATATAATTATTGGGCATGTAGGTATATATTAGTTTATAAATAGTGTACCTTTGCTGTCGTCCCTCTATTTCCAGTAAAAGTTTATTTCCTAACACAAAATTTTCAAGAAAAATCATTTACCAACGATTGTTTAATACTAGCAACGAGAAAAATGCTGTTGCTAGATTAACAACTTGACGTAACGACAAGTTGTTAAATTTTAGCAACTTGATGTAAGTGAATTGGGATTTTGAAGTTGGCAACTGACATTGAAATTAACAACTGAAAATGGTTGTTAATTTTAACAATTTTGCTTAGAGAATTAGGCCGATATTGTTAAAAGAAAATACAATTTTTTCCAGAACCGTACATTTTCAAATCCCTACCAGTATTCCAATACAACGCTTCTTCATCTTCACAATAGTCAGCTACTAACTTCAAAAAATTATTCTCATATTATATTCATTCATTGTATTCTTAGACCAGGAATAGAGGGGTGACAGGGCATGCCATGTATTTCCCCGTAAGACAACTTTCCAAAATACTGCAAAAGGTTAGTCGGCCAGATGTGTTAAATACCACGAACCGGCCCTGCCCATTTTACTATCGCCCAGTTGACTATCGCCCAGTTTGACTCGCCCAGTCGTCTGTTGTCCAGTTGTCCCGTATTGTTTTTCTTTAGACTGGTAGCACTTATAAAAGATTCATGAAGACCCATTTATCATTTATAGGTACGTTTTTCAATAAATGTAATCATAATGGAATTGTAAACTGTTATAGACGTTTTTTCTTCATTTATCTGTGATTCTTTTATGACTGTTATAGACTACTTTTATTTTTTAATAATCGAGTTGCGATTGCGAATCTTTTCTATGCGGAGTTTTAGTTAGAAAGTGTCGGTTTGAATTAAATATGATCGGGGGTAGTTGGTATTTGAAAATGAAATCGACGTTGTCCGATTTCAATGAACTTTATTAAACTGTCGGTGAATGATTTCCATTAGCCTCCTCCCTCTCGTCCTCCCTCGAGATTATTATTTGATCGGACAATGGTGGATCTCTCATTTAGTGTCATTCCATTTCATCCTCTGTCAATTACTGTTGTCTTTCACATTTTATGTCAATACTGTGGCGGATCAAATACCTCATAATAAAACATGAATCCAATAGCTCTCTTAGTGAGAGGTAAAAATCAAAAATTCGAAAACTCCCTCATTCTACACATCTATTATTAAATCTTCTAGATGTCCGTCGTCCACTTGGCTATCGCCCAGTTGACCATCGTCCAATCGCCCTCGCCCAGTTGACCGTGTCTCGGTTTAAATGACAGAGCAATAGGCTAGCAAATAGAGTAATTAATTTTTATAATTTAATTAATTTTACATTACATTACTTTATATTTTCATCCATTGAAAAATACAACTAAAAATGAATAATGAAAGGCAAAAGAAAATTTATTTTCTATGCATAAGTATACGAGTAAAGTTGTCTCATATATTTAATTTTTATTTGCACAAACTTTAATACCAATTTCAATACAAATTTAACATGAAAACCAGCTTTGAACTTAAAAATTAATTAAAAACGTGCTATAGAATTCATATATCTTTTTAAAGAAATGGTTAAAAGCAGAAAAAACTATAAACCTACTCTTCATAAAGAGCAGAGATTTGATTAAAATTTCATCGCTTTGTTATAAAGCGAAATGAATCTTCATTTAATACAGAAATCCATTACAACTCCTGCCCGATTTCAATAGCAATAAATTATATATTACACATTCATAGCGTCGGAAGGTATTTTCATACAGCAAATTAAATTTTCATATTCGGATGAATGTTGCACTTCAGCATATTTACACAAATAATGTTCAAATGATACTATAGTTCAGTGGCGGTTTTCCGCACAGGCGCAGGAAGCGCGCGCTTGGTGTCTCTTAAATCAAGAGGACCACAAATTTCATCTCCTGGTTTTTAATTTTTGTAATCTATTCTCCTCGCTAGTGTGATATATTAATATTAATTATGAAGTCATCATTTAATGACTGTTTCAATTATTCTATGAAACTGTGAACAGTTCTCTATATACCATTAATTTGTACTCGTACAAGTAGGTAGGGTTTTCTTAAAATTATCTTGACTAGCGGAAACTGCCCTTGTCTTTATCTTTGAACCAATAATTATGACAAATTCTTAACTACAGCTACTTAAAATTATTCAACTTGATATTAAAGAAAAAAAAGTCACATTAATTAAAGTTTTACAATGAGTTTGTTTTAAAACATATCTTAATTAGTAATGTAATTCATTATCTGGTACACTGATCAGAATGTATTTTGATAAGTCTGGAAAAATCTCTATTTTCATGCTAAAAGATTTTTTAAACATAAATTTCTATAAGAATTGGTAGGATGTTTTTTATTTAATAATAGATATAATAAAAAAAATCTGATGTGGCCAGTACATTACCTTCCGTCAGTTCTATGTATTTTGTACAAATTTCATACGGAAAGTTCCTTGTTAAATTAAATACATATTCTATTTCTTGTACATTACCTTCCGGCAGTTGCATGTATTTTATGCAAATTTCATACAGAAAATTATTATTTTGTGACGTTTTCTATATACAGTGTAATGTATCTGCAGAAATAAAAGATTTATTATTATTATTATTATTATTATTATTATTATTATTATTATTATTTCTTGTACATTACCTTAAAGCAGTTGTATGTATTTTATACAAATTCCATACAGAAAGCAAAAAATCCTATATTTCCAGTAAAATTATAAGACAGACACACTATGTCAATTTCACTTGACACTGACATCTTTCAATCAGAATTTTTTTAATATGGTAGCTGTTTCCACAGCTATGGCTACTTTATGAAATTTAATTTCTTTATAATTTTTTAACTCTATATCCATTTAATATTAAGTATAAAATGCAGTCAAATCGTATAGAGAATAAAATATTCTTTAATATTTATAATAACATCAAATGTGAAAAAATTATATTTAACATAGTTTTTT